>JAQFXM010000147.1:0-68446 GCA_034693345.1 Entomobrya multifasciata
CGGTTGACCCAGGTCAAAGTTAGGTCAAAGGTCAAAAAATTTCAACATGACAGTATGGGCTGAAATTTGGGGGGTAGATAGCCCTATCATAGAAACATAGTTTCACAAAGTTTCAGTTGACCTGGCCCAACCCCTTTGTCTCCAGAGGGCTTTAAAGGTCACAACTTCAACATGGTCTCCTGTCTAAAGCAATCAATGCATTTCATTTAAACTTGACAAGACTACATAACTACCAAAGGCAATTATTATGCATATTTTTTGAGGTCAGGAAACTTGACCCTACGTGACCTAGGTCAACTTATTTTTAAAATTTCAAATTAAAACATGTTTTATTATTTGCACAAATAAATTCAACTATTAAAGCTATATCATTCTGCAAAATTTCAGGTCAATTTGTTGACCCAATTTAGCGCCAAAACGATATAAAGTTCCGATTTTTTACAAACAAACACTCTAGCGGCATTTAATTTGTAAAAATGAAAACAATTTTATTCCTACAGATAAAACAATAATTATTTTAGCTACTTTTTCAGCACATTAGTCGCAAGTTCCCTATATCCTGTTGTCAGGTTTATTTTATTTTTTGTTACCCTATAAAAAAGAGGGTTTATCCCACTATACTCTTTACTGTCGTTCTCATAAACTTAAGAAGACACAATAGGCGCGTGAACATATTTTTTAAGTTACAGAGAAATTGTGACTTGATTTCTCTTGTAAAACGCTTTCTCCCTTTCTTTTTGTGTCAACGGATCATTCCTCTTTGGGCTATTATACTTTTTGTTCCTGCACATAATGTTACAAAGGCTTCTAGAAAGTTTAGTGGCATCGTTACATGTAAGTTTGCCCTTAACATTAAAATCATTCATGTACCCAAAATTTATGAAATTATGTGCTCAAGTTGGCCATTTAGGTTCCATAGTTTTGTCATACAGATAAAATATCATAAGCTAACTTATACTCGTGTAGTCGAATTTTGCTTGAGACGATAAACTTGATACTCGTATCAAGATGGTGAATATTAATGAACTCTTTGGCTAAGAAATTTACTGGACGTAAAGTTACAGCCGATGTTGTACCCATGTGGTAATAAAAAGTTTTTTTTTTGTAATTTGCATTTCCATTCGTTGTCTAAAAAAATGAGACTGGCTGAAATGTTGATATAATGTATCTACATTTATTTGAGATTCGAGCAAATAAAAAACATGTACATGTGTACATATGTGCAATGCAAGCCATTGCAAATCTTGTAAATGAAATGCTTGTGTATGAAAAACGTATAAAAAGTAATATGTCGACTTATGTGGCTTTTCGTTTGGTTTATAAAGAGCAATGCACGAGCTTTCATTTTATCAGTTTTTATCAATTTTGTTGATTCATAACAATATTATTATACATGGAAGATGTCATTCACTCACTCCTTTTGCTTTTCTACTTTTTGCGTTGTCTTGTTGTGTGCACCCCTCTCTTTTTTCTCTGTATGTAAACCAATACCACACCACTCTATAAAGAACAAATTGATCAATGGAGAGATTACTTAATTCAATAATAGTAAATGCCTGTCTATCTGACTCACTACTTTAAATGAAAATCATTTTAAAACATTTTTTTGCAAACATTTCACAGCTACCACCAACATCATCGTCCTTGTTTGCTCCTTTTCCTATATAGCATTTTTATACCTAATCTGTTTAATACCATTACAATTAGGTATAAAGCTGTTTCACTTCTCGTCAAACGGATCATATTTGCTTTCGTTATAATGTTCTGCTTGTTGTGTTTTGTAAATCTTGTAAACATTTTATGGTTTACTAAAAATTCTGCGGTCTAGGTCTGCTCGTTTTTTTTTGGATGATGACAAAGTACGACGCATTTTCTCAGCTTGCATATAGCACATCAATAAACACTCCTGACTGTTCCTGTGTGCTGTGCAAGTATTTTTTTGTTTGTTTATTAGATAAACGACAAGTTAGGTCTATTTACTCTTAAACTAGTACAAATTTACACTGTACTGTATTAAAAAGCCAGTCTCTGCTCAATCAGCATTTGAAAAAATACATATATTTCAGTAGTTCCTGGATCAGTCTAGCTAGCAAAAATGGCCTCTCATCAGTTTCCCATGCATTTATGCTCTTTTACGTAATTTCATTTTAAAATATTTTTAATTAGATAATAATTCTTTGATTCTCTGATCGACTACGTCTTTTCGGGTGTAAATTATATCTATGTATTTGCACTTGACATTTATTTTTTCCATCGTTTTAAATATTACAACAATTTTTCTTTGTTCTTATTATCACCCCTTTCTAAAAGCGTCATCATCTTTTCAAATATTAGTTTCGAGATGTACATCCTGTCGCGTTTCTTGCATCACATCTTTAAAATACGTATTTCGTCTTGGTATTAAAAAGAGAATATTATGATAAAAATTGTCATAATAATTGGCAAGTACTACAGAGTAAACTTGAAAGAAGCCATGGTTCTAGACATGCTATCACTTTATATTTTGAAAAAAAAGTAACTACTATGCGTCATCGCAATCATCATCATCATCATCACTGCACTGTGGTCGCCTTTATCAGTGGCGTTTGCATTTTCTACGTTACGTAGTAAATTAAGACATTTGGGCTGTTTTCTTTTCCAAGAAGTGTATAAATAAATATAACACACTTGAATTGTGTACATAATGTGTATATATGCATATCCAATTTATCACGATGAAAAATGATTTGGGAAGATGCATATAGTACAGAGTACTCGAGCGTGAAGATCAACTTTAATCGTAGTAAAGTATGCAACGCTTGTGACGTACCTGCTTTTGGTTGTTATTCTATTTGATAAATAATATAATTATGCTTATACGTTCGTTTATTTTTTTGCTTTTGTTCTTCCTTTTTTGTAGGATATCCTGCTCAACAGGCTAGTAAGTGGAGAAGTAGAAGCCTTTTAAAATTATTTTTCTTCACAGCAGCATATTTCATTGCAATTATAATTTTGGTAATTGCGTACACATAAACTTATTACGAGGCTGTGATTAACATATATCAGCATGATATATTTTTTTGATGACTCATTCAACTCGTTGGCAGATTTAATTGCTCATAATCCTTCACAAGAGTAGCGAAAAAACAGATACAAATAATATAATGCACCAATAGTAATTATTTTTAAAAAAATCCCCATCGTAAAAAATAACTCTGCTAGAGTAACGTGATTTTAAAAGGTTACTTTAAAAACCTCTAGAAAATAAAAGAGGCATAACAGAAAGTCATGATTATATGTTGTTTATCAATTGGCTAATTTTGCACTTGAATATTTTAATGAATGTATGTTTTATATAGGAAGTTGTTGCACCCGATGACATTGCAGTAGTAAATTTATCATTGACAGAGACTCTGGCATTCTCTCAGGAACTGTCATTTGCACTCACAAACTAACTATACTAAACAGTTGTTAGTAGGGAGGGATAGCAAATCTCCCTCATCATCATCAGCAACTATCACCCAACCATTATAGAAGCGTTTTCATGCGCAATGTAACTTTCAATGTCCCATGTCAAGTCCGCAAGAGAAAGAGAGAAGACAAAAGACTATTCCCAATTGTCTGCCACACACCACACCGCCTTTTTGTTGTGACAGGGGAATGGACAATAACACTACTATACTTGTTGTCTCTTAAATAATCATAACAATAATATTGCAACAGAGAATTGAGCCAAAGCAACAACACCGCCATCGCATCGCCATCACGAAATCAGCATAATAACCAATAATACATAATAATAACTCCCGTAATAAAAATGAATGTGCCAACATGTTCCATACAGATGACAAATAGTCGCAACTTTAGCAAAGAGGAGCAATGTAACGTAACGTTATATTTTTGAAAGTCAACTCAATTCTTGTAAAAAGTACAATTTGGCTGACAACTAGACTATGTGATGTACCCAAAACTTATTGTTGCACTTGTTTTTATAAATTTACGGTGCGGATTTTTATTTTATTTTTTACTCTATATGTTAATGCAATTACGAGTAAGAATTAACTATTCAATTAAGTATTGCATTTCTTTTTTAGTACAACAATAAAAATTTTGCACTAATTTCCGCATAATTATCCATGTTTTAAAATGTTTAACTTGCCGTCGCGTCATTCTAAACAAAAACCAGCACCGAAAATGAACAATTATGTTAATTACATGAACAATAAACAAGCTAGTTATATCAGTGTGATTAGGTAATTTCATGAAGCAATACACTTCAGAGGTAACACACGGGAGAAATTTGTGATACTTGAAATTAAATTTTGAAAAAAATCAAGTATTTCGCCACGTTATTTGATCTGTCTCAAAAAATTTATTTCTTTCCGCTGCGGTGCAATTTTTAGAGAGTTTAAGTCATTTGAAGAGAAAACTTGGTAGCATTGATCAGTCACGAATTTTTTTGGTAGTATTAAATGCTCAAAAAATAGTAAAATAAAAAAGTGTTGTACAGCATTTTCATCATAAAATTTTAAAATGCATTCATTCTTTTTTTCAAACAAAAAAGTCATCCTTTTTTTGCACTGCACTTGTTCGGTTCGATGCGAATGACTGATTATGCAAAAAGTCATCTTTATTTTATGTCTTCAGCTTGCGCGTTCAAATTTATATATTTTTTAACAAACTTGCCGAAGGCTGTAATGTAATGCTGCTACTGTTTTTGTACTACATATTGGCAGGTAAAAGACGAGCTTTGCAGCACGAGTCAGTCGATGAGTCCTAATTTTCATGCTTTGACTTACTTTGTTTTGTGCCTCTGCTCAATGCTATCTGCCTTTTCTCATATCATCTTCCTTTGAAAATTAATATTTACACTTTCTGCATACCTAACAACATGAAAAACCTATGCATATGCTGTGCTATTAGCTATATAATATTGAATCCGTATACGTTTGAAACATTATATTTTATCTGTTCCGCTCTTGCAATTAGTAAGTAATAACAATTATTATGTAGCAGTATAACAAATAATATTGCTGATGACGATAGTAAAAACGATGGATGATGCGTGAAAAAATCCTATAAATAAAAAAAGATAATATTTTGCAACAGTGTTGTATTGTATTGTCATTTCATGCGGTTATGCCTACATACAATATTTTGCATGGTATACTGTACCTAATTTATATTTTGTGACTTTTTGTTACGCAGTAAAAACCGATAACATTGCATTGACTCGTTTTTTTCCAACTAACTCTTTATGATAAAGTTCCTCTCTTTTCTCTTGTAATAATCGTGGTTGCTGTCACTTGCGCTATGATGAGTTTTTCATTTTTCCCTTGTCAACTTACAAGTTAAGTAGATAAAAATATGTTGATGATAATGATGGTGATCTTCGACGGTCATGTATTTGTTATTATTATTATCAGTATTATCACCCGCATTTTGTATTTTTTGTAAGTATAGCATGTATTTTTGCGTGTCTTGTTTTTGTTGCTAATATAAGCCATCATGAGTGTGTAAATATAATTTCTATATCCCCAACTGCCTTGCATTTCATGCATAAACTCTAACCCAAAAAGGTGAGTGACACCAAAACTATATGCTAGTTATATTTGCATGTGGATGAGGATGGATTATTGAAAAGAGTTGCGGATCTCTGTGTGTTGATACTTTGTACTTACTTAAGAAGTTGAAAATGATGATATAACAACATATCAGGATCAGCCAATATGCATAGAATTGAGATACATTATTATGGATAATACAGTTTAATGGACTTCTTTTTCTGCGTTGTTGTGTGCCATTTTAGCATGATCATAGCACCATCATATCATCAGCTGCACCAACCAACAACAAACTCGGCGTTTGGCCCGAATGTGAAACATCTTTTTGGATAAGTATATTTACTTGTCGACCACCTACCTACCCACACGTTTAAAATTGTGTACACAGAAAAACTGTCGTGGAACTGGGCAGCTTGTCAAATCTCTACGTCTTTCAAGGCAGGCAAAAGGCTTGTTGCCAAATTGCCTTAACCAACAGGCGAAGATCATGAAATAGTATAGAAAGTAAATGTAAATGCTTGTAACAATGTTTCAAAATGTATGAATTTGTTCGAGTAGACACTAGACACATAAATAAAGGCTGTATGAGTTTATGTGAATGTGTGTGTAAAATTTTTTGCAAAGCTTGTTTATATACACTACATACACACACATCCCTTTACATCATTTATATATTTTTGCATAAAAATCAATCTTTTTTTTGGAAAACTTTAAAAAAGAAAATCTTGAGAAAATTTTCCGTTTGTTTTCGTAATACATTTTATGTCGATGTGAAAATTTGCAAAAAAAAATTGTGAAGTAACCGGGTTATATAAATGCAGTGTGTAATGTTCCATGTCGCATAGAATATTATTTAAGCAATTGCATACGTAATACGAAATACAGGGAAGATGATGCATGGGAATAGCTCAAATTTAAGATGAGTAAATCCATAATTTCTTGACTATCAATGATCAATGATGCATCAAGATTTCTCTGTCATTTATAAAGCATGCATTGAATAACCACTGCATTCTATTCAATTCACTTGTCGATTTAAATTCAATACTAATTTTAGCTTTTACGCACTATAAAATATTTGTTAGCTCATTCATTTTATACCTAATACGTTGATAATAACGATGTTGATGGGAGCAAAATACCCTTAAAATCCTCTAATTTTATAGTACAATAAACCGCCTTTTTCTAGTTTACTGTCAAAAGTTACAGACTTCTCGCTTTGTAACTGTTAACTGCTCTCGATTCAACATTAACACCATCACCACCATGACACAATACTATAATCATCATAAATGATGAAAGAGATGAGTTCTTTGCACCAGAGTCACACTCAAAAATTACAATATACTTTCAAAATTTGAGGAGAACAATATAATGTTAAACAAGTCTCATCTATATTTTATTTATTGCAAAAGAAACTATAAGCACATGAGACATTTCGGGAAGGCAGTAACAGAACAAAAATATTGTTACCGTGTCAGCAAAACAAAGAAACACTTGCCGTGAGGGAGATTGTAGGAGTAAACAAGAGAAAAGCTATATGAAAACTGACAGACCGGTCATGAAAACTTTGTAAAAGTGCTTTTTACATGAAGATGATGCAAAATGAATTTATTTTTATCTAACCTCTTTCAACAGTCAAAATAATTTTTAAAAAAAACACAATTGTACTAACTGTGTTTATGTTTTGTGGAAAATTATACAACATTCGGTTCAGTACTACACTTTATATTTCTGTTTCGATAGATTGAATCTTGTGCATTATTTTACTCTCGTGTTTTTGGTAAAAATGGAGTACAATTTTTGGTTATATTGCTCACTCACCAAAATTTACTATCATGTAATTGTACTTATTGTTCTGATTTTGATTGTATTAATCATGATCACGATGATGATGTTACTCTTTTGTATTTATATTCGTTATGGTAGTTTATGTGGTACATAATAATCTCAGTGAAAGATAAACCTGTGATGCCGATGCCGCTTGTATTCCGCTTTTACTGTTTGTACGTAAAGTGCACTTTTCTTCTTCGTGTGAGTTTTCCATCGGAATTCACTGTTTTTTGTTTGATGAGGTTGCGGCAGTGGCAAACGCAACGGCAACAGCGACAATAATGCTCCTCAATATGTCCTCCTCCTTCTGTTGCACTTTTCATGTACCACACTGTTCACTGTTATATTATTACTAAACCATGAAATATATTTCACATTACAGAAATACTAACTTTGTAACTTAATCGTGCACACATGCCACTTACTCTGCAAGTAAAATGATAAGCACTTGGTTTTACGCCACCAACCAACACATTTAAAAAAAAACAGCTAAAATACAAAAAAAAACTTAGTTCACTCAAGAAAACTGCACAAATAAACGAGCGAATGTCAAGTAAAATAGCAGCATAGTCTCATATTATGTGAATCTTAAAACGCACAGACAACAGTAAACGACAACGCGCTGCTTTTGCCTCTGTTCTCTTTTACAAAAATATATTTTGCGTTACTGCTTATTTGAATCCGTTGAATTTAGAATTCCTGCGTGTCTGTGTCTAGAAGACTATAAGCAAACACTGAAACATTGTATGCATGCGACTATGATGACAGGCAAAATAGAACTAAAATTTGCTTAGTCCCAAGCAATCAAACATTCCTTGTTAGAATAATCATACGCAGAAGCATTTTTTTTCTTCCTAATAAAAAAGACTAACGTATATAACACCACAGCAACACACGAGTCAACAGAGCAATAGTAATGGTAGCATTTTTATATCAAAAAATATACGTATTATGCGTATCGTATCGTATCAACAATAAAAAAAGCTTCAACAAAGTAATCCTAATATTTCTGCTACTAACTGCAATTTTGATCGTGTACCACATTATTGTACATTTTTACTACTTACATGCAAATGTACTATGTGAAGCTAATGTATGTTGTATGATATCATGATGATCATCGTCATGCAAAAATTGTACATGCAACAAAGTATGTATATGTGTTCTCTCGCGCTTGGGATGTTCACTGAATAAAGTGGCAAGGTAACATTCACCGGTAAAGCTTGCTAAAAATGTGTTACTTTTGTGTATGTTTTTCATAATCATAATATACATACATTGTATTGCATTACCGGCTCGGCTTGCGGAGTAAAAAAGTGCATTCATTCATTGCCTAACATGCCATGCCACACCGCCGCCACCACCACCACTGTCACAACTATTTTTTATACTTAGCGATCTTTGTGTTTGGGGTTGGAATTACACTGCATGTTCAATTCGAATCAAAATAGCAAAATGTGGATGTCTTTTTTCATTTTCATTGTGTTCTTCCTTTTCCTTGCTTTATTGATTATGAATGTTTCTAAATCAAATTACAATAAAAATACGGGAAGTAAATGGTAGAATTTGTTTGCTCGTGAATTGAATAATAGTGAGGGAAGCTCTCATGAAAAATGAACAATACCAGAAATTGCAACGATAGAAATAACAGCAAAGCGACACATTCGTCATCATTGCTATATATTTGCTATATGTATGTTTTTGGCTTTGTCTTTGTTGTCATATATTTGGATATAGAAAACTTGTTGATTTGATGTCAGACTTTGAATTATGTTTTCCGTTTTTCTTGTTAACATTATATAAATAATCCATATCCCTGGTGATGGTAAATGTTAAATTTTTATGGTGTTGTTTTGTTATGGTTTTGAGTTTAAAATTTCTTTTTTATATATCATTCCTTGAATAGTGGAGACCATACTCCACTATAACATCTGATTTATAGTGTGTTAATTACTATGTGAAAAATAGCTGTCAAAAATTTAAAAATTCTGATAAATACATACATAATGTGTTTATGTTGGTACTTCATAGGATTTGTTGCGTTTAAAAAAATAATCAATGGGACAGCAGACAGCGATGAATTTTCTCTAATTTGTCTCTTTTGTCTTGTCTTTCCTTATCTAAAAATGAGAAACTAGTTTGTTTGTGGAAAAAATCTGTGAATTATGAATTACTGTAAAATAATTGTTCATTATTTTATACAAGCGACACGGTTCACACAGATTAAAAATCCAGACACTTTACTTGAGTAAAATTAGGATTTATTTATTTATAAAATTGACTTTTATAACGTGCGTATAGTTATTTGTTTGCAGGATAAAATACGATTTACTCTTATCGGTTTTAATTATATCATGATATTCTTCGTAAGTTGCATGACATTTAATATATTACCTTGCTTGCGTACACGTGTAATGGTAAACCTTGCATCACTTTTAAGTTAAAATATATGACAACAATATGGATTTAGTACTTGACTTCCGAGCAATTATATTGGGTATGTATATTTAGGGCTGTAAAATATTGGGTAGTACACTACCCCTATTTATGAAGCTGAGTCCAATTGGGAAACACCTGCATCTTTTTACATCCCTTTGTAAAGAGCCCATTAAAATGATACCATTATCCAGCTAAACTTACAGTATAAAAATTCATTCTAAAAACTATTAATTCAAATGACAAGTCTGCTTTGCATGCAAATGATTTTTTTCAATTACTATCTACATCTTTAAACCTACAAAATTATTATTATTATTACTGTAGTAGTGTCTAATTAACCCATATATTCCATAAATATCTTCCGCTAAAAATAAAAATAGTCTCTTATTTCTGCACTCACATATGCACAATTAGCAATAATAAATGGGAATTATTATGGTTGACGGCATGGCATGTACACACGTTTTTGTCTGGAGAGCACACATTTTTACAACTTACAAACAATTACGCAATATTCAAGGTCGTTGGAAGCAGATCAGATTAAATGAAATTACGAGCACAAATAAAGCAGCAGGGGAATGATTTTAATTTCTGTAAGCCCATAGCACATACCAACCAACACCATATCACCTGCGTACTGATCGATTGCATACATTCATGTACCTATTTTACGTGTGCAGTTCAGTATGATGTCAGTTTGAAACAATAAATTCAATTCCTAAACCTCTGTTCTTGCGATTGCATATTATCTGTTTATAGTGATTAAACCAATCGTGGTAAAGCTTCTCTACTGATGAGTAGTCAGTTTTTGTTTGGAGTTAAGACGTAGAATGCATATGTATATATTCACAGGTATTTAATATGAGTGCTCTATATGCAAATGCCAAGACGCACACTTTTCATCATAAAACGCACGCTGAGATAATTCATTAAATGATAATCTTTCTATTCACATTGCTTTTATTATAACCGCTACTTATTGTGAAGTTGCAGCCATTTTTAAACGAAGCGCACGATGTGTACAGTACAATATACAAGTATATCACAGAGTTTCGGGAATCAGGAAACTATTTTTCTCTCAGGTACATCATCACTATCAAATTTTTAGTTTATTACTTGTTTCTCTCCGCCTTGTTACTAATCTAGATTTATGGATCTTGTAGCTTTTAATAACATACATATGCACTAAAGTACGTGTACGATATGTGGTCGCTGTGTATGAAAAACTAACATACATACAACCTGTCCCGTTCAAAAACAACAAAATTCTTTCAAAATTAAAATCGCAAACGTGCACAAATATATATATTTATTTATATGTATGTAGTTTCTTATATAACAAAATAAGCAGCTATATCATTCACAGCAATCATGATCACATCTTCTGAAAAATCCAATCAAGCAACCGGTTATACAAATCGAATATCTTCATTAACGTCAATCTTAATGGAAAACTTTTCTAAATTCATTATTGCTTGCGTTAACATTATATTATATCGATTCTCGCAAACATTATTTTCCCCACCAATTAATTGATTAATTGTACGGCTGTATTCCATTGTACGTGAATAGTAGATAAAGTTTCAATTCAAGTTTTTTTCTGCATTTTTTACAATTCGAACCTTCTGTTTTCAAAACATTTAACACCGTTTATGCTACAAAATGTAAAGTATTCACATTACGTTTGTCTGCAGTTTACAATGTCTGGAGTTTAGGAATATTAAAGTTGAATTTATTTGGTACTTCCTATTTTTGTGATTCTATTTAATTGTACATTATAGCCATCAAATGTTTAGGGTAATGAAAACAACTGTTTTGCTAAAAAGGAAATAAAGATGCTAATGCTACACAAATTAAAATGCCAAATAAAACAAACAAAAAATCCAAAAATGTGTGCCAACTTTCTTACCAGGTCTATTGTTAGTTAAAGGATTAAAACAAGCCTGTCCCTCGCCATTCTCCATACATCTTTTTGTTGTAAAACTTTTTAAGTTATGATGTTACCTTGTTTTGAGTTGTAAGGTAAATTAGCCAGTATGGAATTCTCAAACAAAACTGGCAAATAATAATGCACATAACACTTCATTGTATGTATATGTAGTAGAAAAACATGTTAGTTGTAATGTTTCATTGTGGTGTGCGCTATGCGTTGCGCATCATCGTCATTATCATAATCAACCAGCATCCTCTCATCTGAGTACGTCATTTTGCAAACCTACAGGCTTAATATTTTTTTCTGCCAGCATTTCAAAAGCAAGATTTGTTCCAAAAGCAAATCAAAAGAAGAGGATAACCTTCATGCAAAATCATGTACCTGTTAAATGGGCTTTCGTGCCTTCATGTTTCATCCTGCCATAAAATAAAAGTTTTTGAGAAGTGCATTTGGACACCACAAAAAATATCACAAAACTTTATTAACCTTGGTTTTTTGGATGCAATATTATTGTCTACAAATATAGTGAGGAGGATGCCATTATTATGCAATGTTATATCTGGTCTTGAAGTAGTAGTTACTTTTGAAACTTGTGTGTATTATACATTGTGCATTCTGATGATCTTCTGCACCTATTTATTAGCTCCAAGGTAATTTCCATAATGAAATTTAGTATGAATTTTGCCATATGATATGAGGTTGTTGTATTTTCGATAAGGAATGATTTCTAGTCATTTATAAGAATTGTTAAAGCATTATGCTTGCAAAATTGTAGCCTTTAGTTTATTTCGTAGCTAATATCTTGCTTTATAAAACTTGCCAGATTTTTAACAAATTGTGTTTAACGTCTAAGCGTATGTAGCCTTTTGCATTAACTTTGCTGTTATAACAATAATGCATATAGCAATTTATACATATACATATGTACCTGGATTGGCCCTTTTCAAATTTGCTTTTTATGTACTTTAGAACAATCCCTCTCAAATCATTTGACCTTACACTGTATTTTTCTTATAAATAATGAAAATTTCTGAAATAACGCATTCAAATAAAACCTTAAGTCAACTTAGATGCATAAATGTAACAACTCAAATACTTTAAGCAGTATACTGAAGAAAAATGACACGGTTATTTTGGGTGTAAATTTTAAAAAATCCTACAAATTTGAAATCTAGAATATAAATATAACTAAGTTGTGGTATAAAATTATTTAATTAACTCTTGATTTTTCCCAATAGGCACTCCGCCGGAATAACTATATTTTTAGCGTTTGAGGTTTCGTTGTTCTTCTTAGAAACGTGAAAACAACGCTGCAATAGGGTCAGCTAGTCAATAGTACAACTCTGAAAACCATAAGTTAATTCATGAAAAGTCCATAACAATTGTAGAAGCACGTACATGCGGTCAAAGTGTATAAATAGTGTATACAAATCATAAATATTTACTATACGATTCGTCCTCCAATTTTTACAGAAGATCAAATTATTTGTATATTCTACATTGTGACGACATTGTATTAGAAGACGTCTACACTTTTGCTTGTAAAAAGGCTATACAAATATGTACACATCATCCTCACAGATTATATAAGAAATCTGCCTTAAATAATATAAATTGTATCGGGTAATTACCGTGGAGTTTTCCATTTAAAAATAATTGCTGAGCATTGAGGAGGAAGCTTGCTGCGAAATTTATGTTTATCATAAAATAAAAAGTTTAATGCTTAGAAACTGCTGTGTGTGAGCACAAATTTTTACAATTAAATTATTTATTTTGTCATTATTTGAATTGAAGATCTTAAAATCAAATACTTGGTTCGCTTCACTCTTTAAATATTATTTTTGCTTCGAAAGCAGGCTAGAAAAATATGAATTCATTGAGAATCGACAAATGTTTTGTGAAATCAGAAATATGATGAAGTTTTTGTCACTCATTCTCGATTGTTTACCGACATGAAATATACATACATGTGACATGTTTACGATTACACTATCCCAACTCGACCACTATAAATTGGAAAAATATGAGATACGCACTTGCATTTATCGCCCTGCATAAGTCAGTATCTATGTGGCTAATGTGCGTGGGGAAATTTTCAATTAAACTCATGTGACTTTAATAATAAGCTATACTTTGATTATTGTACCATGCATGGATAAAAATGTGTAAAAGATTTGATTGCAGAGAAGGATGATTGTTTAACACAATAATGTACACATGAGTACGTGCGTTTCTCTTTCGTTTGTACAATAAATATCTGCATAATACATGCATGTAAACGTGTAACAACTG
Organism: Entomobrya multifasciata; assembly: GCA_034693345.1. Classification (NCBI taxonomy): domain Eukaryota; kingdom Metazoa; phylum Arthropoda; class Collembola; order Entomobryomorpha; family Entomobryidae; genus Entomobrya; species Entomobrya multifasciata. The sequence continues at coordinate 14,041 of JAQFXM010000147.1, forward strand.
TCCTCATTTGAAAAATATGTACTCACACAATGAGGAAGAGCAAATGATTAGGGTGTTGGTTGTCGATTGTTGATGTCACCATGAAATGCTGCGAAAGTGTAACATGTCGTTTGTGTGTACATATCCCTACTCAACCTGATGCGATTCCCAGATGAGTTGACAAGCCACCGTCACTAATATTAAAATTCAAAGTGAAACGAAAATGTCAACGAGAAGTAATTGAAGTCGATTGTCACGTGTGAAATAATGCAATCTACCAAACGAATCCAACGCTGCTCTTCAGTTCATGTTAAGGAAGGACAGCTATACATACATATTCATAAATATAGCTATAAGTGTTTATCACTAACAATATATCTATAGCACATTACATGTATGTATACATGCAATAATTGTCATACATCCTGTATAATAATAAGCAAGTGTACCTATTCACTTTTCATCTCCAATCAATTTGATACGAATTCATTTTACTTTTTAAAATGACAAACCTTACTAGCTAAATAAATGGGAACGTGATGTTTATTATTTGAAAATCTCAATCCACGAGATACAAACGTGATGATAACAAAAGATGAACTTATGGACTCAAAAATTAAATCATCATCATTATCACCATGATCATAATTGATATGTAATGTAGGATAAGGTAATGGAGCCTTTGATCTTTAATTGTAGTTTGGAACCAACTCATTAAAAAAGACTGCGAACATGTTGCAAGTTGCTTTACAGGTTACTGCCTGAACTCCCTAAACTACTGAATCTATAATTAGTAACTTCAATATTTAACTATGCTATCTCACACCACGCGATATGACATGTCAATCTTTGAAGCGTCGTGGTATCGAAACTTCTAATAGTTAATAATAAATAAATAATTGATTGCAAATTATTACCCCTGTGTGTATGAATTTTAAATGTGAAAAAAATATTGTAAAATGACTTACGTAACAAAAAGTGAACGATGATCTACGCCAATACTTTTTCGAAGCTTGTCATCGTGACTATTTTAGCGTTATAAATTTGTGGGTGAAAAATTCTTGGTTATTATTAATATTGCAGATGATGTTAGAAAGACACACGTCAGTCATTATCAACTCATCATCAAAAGATACACGCTACATTGAATACATCATTTCGTTTTTTACTATTATTTACTAGAAACTTGCCAGCATGGTACATACAAAGGGACAGCCCTCCCCTTCTGTGCCCTCTTCACTGCCTGTTTGCAATATTTTGGACTTATGAAAATTCACATGTTCACGCATAGGTTTGATGTAATCATAATCAGTAAAGAAGTGTCATGTACATAAAATATACTTTTTAATGACGCTGTACACTACTGCTGACAACCAGTCGTGATATTTTCAATGATGATATGTAGTAGTAGCCATTTTACTTGTAACCACAACCGTTTTTGGAGATGGTGAAGAAATTGCCGTCCCTACGGTCGTTATTGTTGTTACCGCATGACTGCTTTTTTGAAGGCGTCCTTAATTTAGAGGTTACTTTTTAAAGAGACATCTGGTTATTAAATTGTAACTTTGAAGTGGGAAAAAAGTTTTTGAATGATTGCAGTGACTGTGTGTCTGTTCGGATCATTGGAAAGCACATAAGCTATATCAAAACTTCGAAATTCATAGGGGTTCATACAAGGAGCATTTCTGGATATGAGGAAAGATAGGGTCTGGGTAGTTTCTTTGACTTGTCAATATTGTGTGGAATTTTTGGAAAGTTCTAATTCAATCATGCATCAACATTAATTCATGTTATTGTTTTGGACATGATAATCTGGTTAAGTAAATGAGAAGCTTTTGAAATACGTTTATCATTGCATGCCGCACGTTTTCTACATCTTGTTTGCGTTTTTGTTTCTTCAACTTGCAATAAGTTTTTTTAAAGCTTTTGGGATGTGCAGCAAAATTCCCTTGAATTAAGGTACTCGATTTATCACAGTGGTCATTTTTTATATTATTTTAACTCCTTTGGCACTTTTGTAATTTTTATACAGTGCAGTAATTTTAATTTCTCTCAAATTTATATTTAGGATGACAATAAAATGGCGAATGTTAAAAAAATATTTACAGCCCTTGCTCTTTAACTTGCATAAAAATAATTATGACGAGCAGAAATATTAATTTTTTTGCCTTGTTGCAGCCACATGTTGCTCCATATCACAAGTCATATAACACACTTTTAATTACCGAGTTTCAGGGAGATTTGTCGGGAGTATGGCAAGGCAACACGCAAGGGAAAGTCCCATAGTCCCATCCCCGCATGGTCTAATGCTATTTTTAATGCGTTTGTAATGCGACATGAGACTTCCATAAAATATCTGCTTGTATAATTACAAAATACCAAGGTAATTTAAAATTGTTCCCCTTGAAATGAAATCGAAAAACCTTGCATAAATGTGCTAAGTTCCGTAAAAAAAGGTAGCAACTTGGCGGAATGAGGGTAGACGTTTAATAGTAGGTAAAATATAAATTAGGAATTAGGCCAGGTTAACACGGCATATTATCGAAGCTGGGATTTTTTAATTATAACTAGTGACCTTCTCGGTGCTATTAAATTCATGGACCTCTTTCAATTTTATGTACCGATTACTGATTACCCATTTATTTCCCATTTACAAATGGTGATTGCAACTGCAAGTTAACTAATAATCTGTAGTTAAAATTTGAATTTAAACGAGTAAGGTGTTAATTTCAAAATGAAGGTAGTAAAGTTCATAGCATTCATGTAAAGTCTGCGATCATAACATCATCAATGTCACTTGTGGGCAATGCTAATTAACAGCTCGTTCAAATTAATAGCAGTCCTTAGATATTTTTCAATGATAGACAAGTAAAATTACAAAATCTGTGCAGTTATCTCAATTTTATAACCTGACACAGTTGATGCCAAACAGAAAATAATGAAATATTTTCTTGCTACATATAAAGCTTGGTTTCATAGACAGTTTTGCGATTTTACTTTAAAAGACATAATTAAACACTAGGATGAACATTGAAGCAATTAAAGCACTTAAATAGATGAACAGTAAAAATACATGATGCTCGTAATTTCACAAATTGCATTTCAGTAGCAAAATAATTAAACTGTTTAAAGCACAAACCCTCTTTTTATATTTGCAATCTATTATGATAAAGTAAGGTTACAGTTTTAGCTTTGCGAGTAGTCTTAAATGAGCTTTTCAAAATTTGTCTTAAAAAATGCATTGCCCATACAAAATAGCTATAATAGTACATAATGGTAAACCAACAACCCTGACTCTGTCTTTCAACGGTGAAGTCCTTTTGGAAGTCAAAAGAGATTGAGGCTCCGTATTGAGGCTTTTTTGTAGTAAAAATGCACGTCTTTATCCTCAAAGCGTTGCAATAAAATCATACGCAAGCGTTCGTATCCACATTCGACTCGTAAACTTTGAGCTTTTGATATTTAGCGTTGTTGCCTAGTATCATTCGTATTATTGATAACTAATGCTTTGTAAAAGCATAAAAGGAAGTAGTGCTTCAGAATATTACGTAGCCCATCTTTCTTCCAAACGATCTCTCTAATGCCTATATATTTTGATCTTGTTTTACATAAGATAACTTTATAGCATTTGATGGGTTAGGTTTGGGAGTGATGGGACTTTTGGGACTAATCCTGAACTTAAAAATTTAAAAATTTAAAAAGTTACTTCGGGATATGCTTGTACATTTAACCTTACAACCTTTGAAATGGTCTTTGATCTTGAAGTCTGGTTTTAGGACCTAGAAATAAACAGTTTTATTGCTACTAGCCAACCATAATATATGTACATTATACATGCATACCGACCGACACTCGCAGATTTACAGACATGTATCGCAAAATCATTACTAATTATTAAAGCACTACTTCATAATGATAGTATATTTAAAGGCTTATCATCTTCATATCCGTATTTTACTCACTCGTCGTCGCTAACTCTCGTAAAAATTGCTAACTTACCATTTGCAAAAGGTAAATGATTTTTTTAAACATCAAACTTGGCAAACTCTACGTTTTTATCCATTTTTATTGTTGCAATTAGAGGAGGATTGTGGGCGACAGAAACTCTGGTTGTGCGTCGAAACAAAGCAATATATAAATATATCTATGTGCGTGATATGTATGCACAAGACTTGATGTCATGAGTATTTTATATCGTGATTAATGAACAAAAAGTCTAATCAAAAAGCCTCTTTCATGATTGTATTTATTGAGGGTGAAATGATATGGTGATGGTGATGATGAGTGGCATGAAAAATACATGGAAAATGGTATTTTCATTTACAATCTTTCGATATCACATATTTATTATAATATTATTATCATTATCTTGTGGACTCAAAAAGTGAATAGAAAAACTAGGTCTTTCTTTAAAATATCCGTAGTCATAATACAAATTGCATTTCGTATTTATAATGTGAAATGCATACAAAACTGACTTGTATACTTTATACTGACTTATGACTAATAACATAATATTCATCTTGAAAAGCATGAAAGAAAAAACGTCGTGTATGAGATTGTGGACTGTTTTCTATTTAAACTAGAACAGAAGCGGAAATCCGTGTCTTAAGGTTGTTTAAAAAAATGGATGTAGATACTGAGAGTGAGCAAAGGACGATTTATTTTTATACCTGTGCTGCATTCTCATTAATGTTTATGGCGATACAGCAAAAAAAATCATTTGCACTTTTGTTCTTAAGATTATCGGTTTTATGAATCATGAAAAAAGATTTAAAATAAATTAGCTCATGAAAACGGCCCACGTTATAAACTTTTCAATAAAAAACCAAATTAAAGAAAAATAAGCAGAAGCAGGGCCATTAAATCTAACAGCTAGTTATTATTCATTATTAATTTCATGACCTTTCTTGTTGCCTATAACTTCCTTTCCTTTAATATGATCATGAATGAAATTTTACTATGCAGTCGTATAGATGGATGTAATATAAATACATATGTGCGTATACATTTGCTGAAATTTTAACTAGAAAATAGCTTTAAGCTTGTATTGTAGCTAACATAACTAATCCTTTTTGTGTAAAACTTAAAATCAAATGAAATGCAGGTACATGCCTACGATGATAGATGAATTTAAGATAGAAACGGATGAACGTGTAAATTTGAATACATCTCCTTTTTAACGAATCTATGACGGGAGTTTTTTTTAGAAATTAATGCATTGAAATATACTGAAATATTTTTGAAACTTCAACGTTTGATACATTTTGTTTTTTATTACATGTCACTTAAACCCTTTCGTTTAGTATTCCTTCCTGATTTGTAAGTTTGTTGAATGACAACTTCCATTCTCTACTCTATCTTCATATAACGCATTCTCCAAAATGTTTAGCTCACTATTAGGGTTAAAATTTCGCATTCGCCGGTACCATCGAAGACAGTGACAGCACATGTGCAAATAAACATACACACATTCAATGTTAACAACTATTAAACTCGACTGCTAACTACTAACGTGTAAAATATCTTGCATTTTTACATTAATGATTAAAACTTAAGCAATATTTGTCATGTATTTGCACGTAACAAACGTAGCGGATTTTGTCGTGCTCTTGGGATGCTTAAAGTTACTTCCTAGAATGCTTGACCCGTTCAAGGACTAATTTTATTTTGTAGGTAAGTAATAGTTACAAACTTATGCTGATTATTATATAAAAAAACATAATTTCCATTTAAAGAACATAATAACACTGTACCGTCTTAGATACTTTACATAACTTTTTATTCATCCAGGATTTATCTGGAAATACAAGAATAAAGTATAAACAACAGTAATAGTTTCCGCTGACGCAATTTTAAAGTGAAAAGTTTATTTTATACTTTACTCCCTGACACCTATCTCAAGTATTTCATTTTATCTTTTGTCCATACGTTTTGCAAATTTATGAAAAAATACTTTTGACGTCAGATTTACAAATTGGGTGAATCGAACGGAAGTACTTAAAGCTGTTACAATAAAATTTCAGGATGAACGGGTACTCATACCTTCAGTTATAAAACACTCCTCATATAGCATACTGGTAAAGCACTATATCAACTGAATTCAAGAAAAGTACAAAATTAAAATTTCCAGAGATTACATAGTTTATTAGGCATATCTCTCAATTCAACGAACCTTTTTTTGCTTTACAAGCATCGGTTGCGGTTGTACATCATAAAGTCAAATGGACAAATAAGTCAAACGTGAACGTGAATAGATTTTTAAAATGTTGAATTTCAACTATCTTTTCTGTTTTAACTAATCATACAACTAATTTGTATGCAGTCAGATGAATACAAAGATAGTAAACGGAGGCATAGTGGCAATGAGAATGAATGTATACAAGTACTATATAACCTACATAAAAAATATTATGTATAAATTCATTTAAGTAGTTGGTTCCTCTCTCTCTCTCTCACTGTTTCTGCCTGACTAACAATTTTAGTTATTATTAATAAAACTTTCATCAATGACTTTTTATTATTATGTAATTCCATAATATACAATTTGAATGTTAAAAAATATGTCTGTATCACTATAATATGCAACATTAGTTTTGATGCAGTTATGAGAATATGATAATTTTTTCTCTTGTTTGGAGATACTCAAAAAATTATGAGTAGTTTTTTTTATTATAATTATAAAGTCTCTCGAAAAGTTACTTCTTAATTTTACCATATTTTCATGTGTTTTAATATTGCCTAGCTTTAAAGTCCGTTCATTCCTCTCCATTTTTTCTCGAAAGTGGTTAAATTTTTTAAGCAACTTTACTACGGCTTTATCAGGTTTATTCATTATAATTAGCATGAATAAAACAAACTTTTACAGGAGTAATAGCATCAGTAAGTGACACCATAATGACCTCATAACAGATTTAATAGTAAATCATTATACTGCTGATCATGTTGATGAAAAAGAAGTTTACGTCTGACACTACGTTTATTGCAACACCAAAATTTTTATTTGAAATATAAAACATTGATGTGTGGTTTTGATAAGTTATGCTTGAAATGAGATAAACCAAAACTTTATCCTTGGATTTTGTCTAACTTTTTTTGTGCGTTATGTCATGGACTTGCAGACATTAATAGAAAATGAATATATTATGCATAATAATACGTGGTGATGGTGAGTGACGACAATGCTGATGACAAGGAGACTATATATGTAGTCATTTGAGACAAAGATATTTTAGCATTATGAATATTTTGATTTGAGTGCCCTTTTTAATTAAAAAATTACGTATTCTGGTCTATATTATCGAGTGGGTTGCAATGCTAGAAATTATTCGTTTTGATGATTACGTAAGCTTGGGTTTTAGAAATCTAAATTCACAGGATTCACAGAAATTTTTTGATGAATGGTATTTGGAGCATAATGCTACATTTCATTCAGCAGTGTAAATTACTTCATAGTAAAACTTTGTTGTCCGTCGTTACAAAATTTACGTTGGAATTTTTAACCACTTAATTAAACAATACGTATCCGTTAATGTCGAATATAAGTGCCGGGAAATTATGGAGGGTGAAAGCCAATATGTTGTTTTTAACAGATTACCTCAAACATAGTAGTAATGGCCCTGTAGTTAGTTAGGTACCAAGATGAAGAATTCTACAAAGGGTATGGAACTGACCTGTAAAATTCGGTGAAGAATGCATTTCGTCCATCCATCACTATTACGTTTGGACTATTCCAACCCAGGAAACCCAACAGTACTTTTTAGCAACGAGATTAAAATGCTACTTCTCCACATCTATTTTCTAGCATATTTCATTATATACAGAGCATTGATCGACGCCCTTAATTTAATATGTGCATACATCCATTAAACTTTTAATCTGCCAAATAAAATCTTCCCAGCATTCTTTACAAAGAAAAATGACAATTACATGAGTTGATGTGCATCTATGCAGACTGCTTACTTTGCCTTTCTGTAGTTAAAAATCTAATTTTACGAAAATATAAAAAAATAAGTGCATCCGTTTGCACTTTATCCTGACAAACTAAAAGTAAACATTTTGTAGCGACTGATATCGTAGATTGTGAAATTTTCTCAAATATATTTCTCTTGTCTCTTAAAAGTCTCAAATTAAATCGTTTGTATTTTTACAACATTGTAAGTTTATGCTTGTTATATAGTCGATGATAAATTTGTGACTGTTTATTACTAAGTTTCGCCTTAAAAATAATTTTGTAGAGTATGACCAAAAGTACATTGCATTTGTCAAGCTTATCAACGTTACTATTGCATTAAACATTAAATTTTTATTAGTGCTTGCTTAAGTCTGAAAAGTCATTCGTTCATTTTTTCGTCAAATTGCTTAATTTAAATTTATGTTTTTTTTCTCACGGGTGGATATATCCACGTGAAAACTATTGACTGCATTTTCTCAAACATACATTTATTTTGGAATCGACAATGTCTACTTTTTTTAAATCGCAAATTGATGAAAAATGTCTTATATAAAAGCGTTCTTGATAACAACTATGTTTGCAATTTCAGCAACTTCAATCACGAATCTGTAACAGTTTACATTCAGTATTGCAACATCTGTTTTAATTCATTTTCTTATCGTAGCACAGATCACGTGCTGTTTATGATGCGCTCAAATGGCGAATGCCTGTCTACAAATTACTACTGACTAATAATACTCTGTAAGTACATAACAAAAGTTACAAGTACAGTAATAGGTTCTCTTTGGCAATTTTACAGTAAAATTGCTAATATGGGTAAAATTTTACAATGTACCTATTATTTTTGAAACGTAAAAAGACCTTCAATAATTTTTCCATAAAGGCGCAAAATATTGTTTCAGATAATGTGAATGAGGATGAAATTTTTAATGCATCTTTACAAAGCTAACATGAAAAATACATTTTCACATTCATTCTGTTGTAGAAGGCCCATATACTTATATTGGATTTGTAAATTTTAAAGAGCTACAAAAATCCAATTATTCATTGTCAACTTCGCAATTCACAGAATAATATTTATTTACCAGATTATCCTACAATTCCATTTTTGAAAGCAACGGAGCAGATTAAAACAAAGAAGTATGCAATATGTACATATCAGTCAAAAAGTGATACGCACATATAATATACATGCATTCATACGCTGGAGTTTTAAGTCTGCAGTGAATTTTTGCCCTGGAAAGTAAAGTTTGGCATACATTTCAGCGAAATAATTTTTAGCAGCGTGTAGCTTTTATGGAAAATTTTTATCTGTCTGCTGTACAACAGAAGAGGACACAAGGTCAGCAACACAAAGCAAGTTTTGCATTTTTGCATCGAGTCTGTATTTTGCATGAAACTGATGGAACATCTACCATTTAGTACGCTTTATCCTACTTGGTAAACTATATTTTACAAGCTTTTAACTCCAAAAAGTTTGGAAGTATGACTTATGTACATTTTTATCTGTAATTTATCATATCATTATAGCCACTTGTACACCTCTACAGAGATCTTCATTTTTCACCTCTAAGCGTTGCGTTGTTTAAAGAAGAAACAGGTGTATGCTTGCATTCAACATTAAGAATCACGGTAATGGCAAAAATGGCAAGCAAAATGGTATGTACATGTAAGTAAGTTATGTTATATTATAACAGTATGTATATAAATATATTACGCACGGGTTTCCTACCAAGTAATAATGGTATTAATACTTTAATAGATGGATATTGATGAATAATGAAAAACCGCAGTAGTGCCTCCCTCGATGAAATCTTTGAGCAAAATGGGATAATTAAATGAAAGGAAAATGATTACCTGCGTCTTTAAAGCAACTTTTACAACAATATTATGACTTTTTCATTTTCGTACCCTTTTTCTGAAAGACAAAATGATTAGTAATATTATGTTTTATCAAGTCACAATAGATGCACTAATCGAATACGTATATTAATTAATCGAACAAACGTGATCAGTACTAGCTCTTGAACGAAATCAATGTGTATGTCTTGACAGATTGGCAAGTTGCCACATTTTGAATTTAACCGAAAACCAATTCTTAGTTCTTAATTATAAAAACAACATAAACATCTAAATAATGACCAAATAAAAGGGAAAATGAATTCCTGATTCACTTTGTTTTCGTCTTTTGCTAAAAATATGAATTCTTGGTAGGTCCACAAAACCTGGAATTTAGATGAAATAATATTCATTTCTCATTAGTGAATATTATGGTGTAGTGGTGGGTCCGTAGTCCGTACACACATGTATTTGTTTGCATCCACCAAGATTTATAATCATATCATTTTATCTTGGTCGGAGAACTCTTGAATGAACATGATGATTACCTGCAAAAATACCATGATTGCGTAACTCATGAAAAGCACTCTATCACGCTGAGAAAACCTGAATAAATGAACATCCCATCGCACCGATAATACATTATGATGTGCTGTTGTTTAAGTACTTTTGGGTTAATCCGGCAAATACTGGTGATGGGATACTGTAGTTGGTAGTGAGCATGGTCATGGTTCTTTGTTAATCAAAACACAGGTTTCAACATTTTTCTGATCAGATCATTCATAATGATGAGCAATCTTATAACCGGAATGTCTGGTTTGTAGAGGAGTGCGCGTACGCATGTGTATTTTCAATATGTTTTCCTAAACATAAATTACAAACATGCCATAATTTCTATGAATGCCTGCATACCGCTGAATAAACGTCATACTTACACTTACGATTAGTACCATTTTTTTCGTGAATATATATTTTTTACCTTTACCCTTACCATAGCCATAAAACACATGTTTAACTTCGCTTTAAAATTTATGGGAACGACAGTTCTGTTAAATATGTTGTGTTGCTAGTTGCTATAGCATATCGCGTGCCGCTAAAGTCTTCCTTATAAACATTGTTTGAGTAAAATGATGAATGATAGTAAAAGCTATTAAGAACCAGATAAAAAATTCATCGTATCGTAACTAATATTCAATCACGCACAAGCCAATGACGTTTTAATCAATTGCATCCCAAACTTAATGCTCAATATTTTTCTTCTGAAAATACACTAACCTACTTTATATTCGCTTCCTTCTATTAACTTTTGTTGATCATGCGTGAATAGTTTTATTATGTTTTTTTTCTGTAATAGAAAAGCTTGAGAAAAAAGTGTTTACTCATTGTTTTCATACTTTAGCTTTGCTTTGACTGAAAACATGATAAAAGAAGGATATTCAAAGTCAAAACATTTGCCATTTTCACAGAGTTATTCGTTGATCATTAATAAAGCTTCAATTAAATCGATGCTGATAATAATTGAATATAAATGCACTAATTTCACATCAAACAGCAGCGCGACCATAATTTTTGTAAAAAACCTATTTTCGTATGTTGATATCTTTCAGACTACTATAATAATTGGCATGATAACCTGATCATGACAAAAGTCAAAGAAAAAAATTGATCATTTATCAAAAAATTGATGAGGTGATAAAACGGTTCTTTGTCCCCAAACAAGGCAATGTAGTAAAGTTTCATCATCATTACAAAATATATATTAAATCTAAACTAAATAGAAATAAAGAGAAAGATAGATAGATACACACTCATTATTTGTAAGAGTAAATATAGGAAGTGATTTTAGTGGTCGTGTTGACTTGTGACCTGGCGTGCAATCTAGAAAACAACACAAGTGAAAAGTATATTGTGTATTTTGATTTTGATTGATTACGTTTTTTATGTTAGCACTAACCATAAATAATACACGTTTAGGAGAATAGATAAAGGAGACTAGACTATATGCAGCTGGCTAAACCCTCTTTATGATTTACTAAACCCTGCTCTTTATTTACAAAGTGTTGTTAAACAAATTATGATTTTGAGAGTAAAAATATAAATAGTTGCTTTAGATAAACAGATTTGTGAGCGTTGAACGCAGTAGATTTGAACAAAACAAAGGCATCATGCTTGTTCACAATAACACGAGAACCATTAAAAATGGCTGCAGTTGTTAAAATGAAATAAAGCAGAGACGTAAAAATAAGCAATGCAAAGCCATGATCTTTATTACTGAAATTAATTCTCACTTCCTGTAGACTTTCTCTGTTTCACGGTGGAAGAGTAAGTAATCATGATAAACGCTTTACATGCTTCTTGTACAAGTTGCGACTTTTACAATTAAACAAGCAATTATTGAATACCTGCACTAAGTTAAACAAGAAGAATTTCCAAAAGCGGGTGCAACTTCATAAAATGCAGCCATGAACAACAAGGACCAAAGTCGTGACTGTTAATCTGCATCACAGCAGAAATATGAAAACTCTATCCTTGAGATGAAATCTCAAAATCACCCGTTCTAAATAAGCAATTAAGGCAGCTGCAGCCATTATCTTTTAATTTTTAATGATTATCACCATAAAAGCGTAGAGAATATGGGCACTATAAATGGATTGTTTGTTCGACTGTTGAAATGCGGAGATTTTAAAGCTTTTGCCTAATATGCTAAAAGTCCCATCCCATGTTTTTCTTTACACGAAATTAGAGGATAAGCGAAATGTGACGCAAATATTTTGGTACAGAAAAGGATGTAACATGAGAATTGAGGATGTTGTAGTAAATCACACTTAGCAAATTTTCTATTTTAACAAAATAACAAGATATTGTTTCATGATAATGGGCTCATGTTTTCATAAAGTACATGATACATGTCGCAATATTTTTGTGCAATGAACTTTTTAAATGTTTATAGTTTGTACATTTGTCTTGTATTTTAAGGCTCTCCATCATTTAAAATCTTGGGCAAAGGAATATATGTACAAAAATATGCCAGTTTCAACGTGATTAAAATGCCAATGATGTTGTCTCGAAAACGTCCATTGATGTTTAAAACGTTTCTAAAAAATGTACATCCATGATGGTCCTTACGAATTAATTTTAAGATTTAATACATATATGGCAGATTAGTTGAAAGAGCAGGACATTAATTATAGTGTTTTTTTAGAATATATAATGATGTACGATTCTCGTGAAAACAGCGACACCCGTTTCGTTTTTACGCATGAATGATATGACTATGACATCTGCTTCAGTGTTTTACGACATCCCATCTCATTTATTTTTGCAGTAAGTTAAAATTGGGTGTTGGCTCTTACTTTGCATCGTCGGTTAGTGGCTCATTATCAAGTTTGAAGGATATACTGGCAGTATTATGCATGCATTAAGGTTAAAATATTCAGAATTTAGATTAGGTAACTTAATTTGACATTTAAAAATGATGATAAAATATAATTCATGGTTACTAATGTGCAAAAAAATCTTTAATTAATAGTTATAGCTATATTGTCAAATAACTATGCACACATAAGATATACTCGAATTTTCCAGAGCCTGAATACCATTTCCATAAAGCATTCTATTAAACCAAGTCACATTGTAATTACATGACATTGTCCTGTTTTCACTGTGTTATTATGAACAGTTACTTGTTTTTGAAAAAAAATGGTTAAAATGGCTGGTAAAAATGCACTAAGGATAGCTGCTATAAAAATTGCATTGTTTTAAAAGATTTTAAAGTTAATTTGCCTAATAATATTTGTAATTAAGTTAATTAGCCTGTTTTCAAGTTTCGAAAATATTAATACGATTTTGTTTCGGTACTTGTTTTAATGGTGGTGAAATTGTAATTACATAAACCTGAAATTATGTTACCGCCGTGCACTGATTTTTCAAGAAATCCACATCTAAATGCATTCGAAATGTACGTAGCATACAAGTGTTTATTTTACGATTTTTGAACAATTTTGAGACTAACTTACTTTCGTAATGTTTGTTCTTTACTTGTATTACTTTATTTGTTTCACAAATACTTGTAAAAGCGTGAAGAAACCCATAATAATTTTATTTCCCATGCATGAAAATTGAGTTTAAAAACGGTTTTCAAATGATGGGCTTTAGTAACACACAGTAATTTGGATGCAGTTTGTCTTAAATACGGAAGTATTTTATTAAAACTCATATGCACGGATGACGACGAGAGGAAAAATTACTTTCTCTGTTATTTTAAATGCAAGAGAAACCTTTAGGAACGTTTAGTAGCAAACATAACGATATTTTATTGGTGTCATTACTAACATGTGTATAACTGTTTATTTACTGCCAGTAATAAAACTACTTTGTAGATTATCATGCTAATCAAACAGAAAAAAATATTGTATGATAATATTTTCACACTTTCTCCGTTTCAATATTATTAGGAATATCATATAGATTTGTCAGCATAAATACGGCTTCGAAAATATTTTGGAATTTTTGGTGAACAAAAGTTAGTCTAAATACCAACAAAATGATCAAGAGTGTGAGCTACATATTTAATTTTTTAACTCTGTACTTACAAAAGAATTTAATTGAAATACTTGTCTATTTATTTGTTATCATGTTGTTGGACTAGTTATTGTCAACTGACAACTAGTCCACACTCGGCACAGGTGTGTCCGGAATTGGACATTTTGTTAGCAAGCTTTATTTTGTCGCGTTAAGGATTTAGCTTTTCAGAATATAAAATGTTCATGTCATGTGCATTGTTCAGAAAATTTAGTGAGCTATTTTGACACAAAGACAGATTTACATGACAAAGCTATTTTTAAAGCAGTGCAACCTAAAATTTCAAATTTTACTCACGTATAGAAAAACTGGACTTTAGATTAACTTCTTCCGCCACATAAAATTCTACCATCTATGGTTATTATTGTTCTATAATTTTTTTAGCGATAAAAATCATATTAAAAAGACATCTTACAGTTAGTACTTTACATTGTTTTCTTTTAATGGCAATACGTTAAATTTACAAATTTAATTGCCATTGAGACCGTGCGCTAATTCTCAAAACTGAATATACTTAGCTTAAAATGGGTTTTATAGCTCATTTCCCGTGCACCTACTCAAAGAGCAATGAAATAATTTTACTTATAGTGCAACACAAAGAATAATACTATAATATCATGCCATTGTATTTTGATAGTGATAGAGATATGAACAGTAAATGTGCTTAAAATTTATTAGAAAACATTAACTAATTGTACGATACTAAAATATCACATCAAATAAAACAAGTAAAAGGAAAGATCAATTCCAAATTTACCCTTTATGTTTTATTTTTTTTGTTTTCTTTGTTAGGAATATGATGAATCTATTTAAAACTCAAATTATCCTCTAAAAAGATAGGTACATGATATTATACTATTGAGTGAGTAAAGAGATCGTTTACTTTTCTCTACTAACCAAATATACGATACTGAATACTAATGATAAATGCATTAAACGTAACAAAAATATGATGGTGGAAGTTTTTCAACTTGACGACTTTTAAGAAAATGTTTACACAGTAAAAATGACGCTTTTATTCTGCAAACAAGCATTTTGGTTTTGTATCAGTAAGAATGTAATTTTATTCAGTCAGAATGAATCGTTGAACCAGTACCGTCAGTCAGCCACTTGTTGTATATATTTGTATTTGTTTGTTTATTAGAAAGAAATCCTTAGTCACGTCTGCTTTTAGCTTATTAAAATTTATTAATTCCAGCTTGCCAGTTTTTTCGTATTTATATTTTATGATAATCCTGGCTCAAATTTTTGATGTGGAAGTTTGATGAGTGACATGCTTCCTATTTTGGCAAAACCATTTATGAAACAGGGGCTTAGTGTTCCATCTCGACTAAAAAAGTCAGGCTAGGCTTAATTATCATAATCTTCTTTTGTCTGCACTACAAACTGTGCGACTACATTAATCAATATTGTACGAAAGGTTCCAAAAGACTGAACCTTTTTTGTTATTATGAACTTATGCCATTATAAATTATGATGGGCCATTAAAAAGCAACAACAACGTAGTTTTTACTTTTTAGAATGTATATACTAAAACGCAGGGTTAAATCAGACAATAATATTTTGGCTGAAAGAGGTTAATGGGCATTAGATACGCGAATTTTCATCAATGTCTGATTTTCTTCGGGCAATAAAATGTTGAAAAGCTTTTATCCAAAAAAAGAAAACGTAAGTTGAAAATCAGACTATAAACTAGGAATGGATTTCTAGATTTATGTGCAATAAAAAGGGTAGCGAAAAGGATAGGGCACATGATCATATTTTTCAATAAAAATGACTTTCAACATTTTTGTCATGTTTGAGATGTTTACTGGATGTTTTGTATTGGGATTGGGCAACCTTTCAACGTATTAAATAAATGGACAAAATTTAAATTCGCTAATAACTCATAATTTTTTTCGAATTAATGTTCATATTCAATATTTATCGAAAGATGTTAAATATTTATGAAGTGAGATATTTCCTTCACCTTATTTCAGAATGTTAGAATTTCTTAATAAAAAACTAGAGAATTATGCAATTTTACAATAAACTGCATTATGTATGCACGTAAAATTTAGTGTACATGGAGAAAATAATTACGTTTAATTGCATTTGAGTGCTATGTGTGACAGTTACTAATAGCAACTTGCTATAAATCGGCAATGAGATAGGCAACTCAATTCGTTACATATGTCTATGTATGCATGCGCATTATGGTTAGCAATGCTTTAATTTATGTTAAACTGAGCACTTGTGGTCATCCAAGCAAAAAAGGAAAGATTTGAATGATATTTTTATTATCTTGTAAAACTTTATACAGTATAATGTAAAAAAATATTGAGATCAATCATCCGAATCATCATCAACCAATGCTTCTTCATCACTAAAGTAACCGTCTTTAACAAAACGCTTCTTTGCTGAAGATGATGGCTGCAAGCTGATGTAATCACCACTTATCACAGCTTCTTTGTAAGTTTCTACTTCATCCAACTTTATCTACAAATACATAAATCAAATAGCGAATCTTGAATAACGGGATTGGAAAAAATAGTTTGGCAATGCGTTTGGATAACTGGTATAAAATTTTAACACTTATTCCAAATAAGTTCCGATAATTTTAAACTCACTTGATGCTGTATTGCAGCGTTTAAAGAGTCCGGTTCTGTTTCTTCGTCTTCCTGATCCTCGTCACTATTATTTGTTTGACCGCAACCCTCCTCCTGTGACGAAGGACATTCTTCGTTATCATGATACTCGTGCTTTTTTCTCTTTTTTGGGGTTTTTGGAGGTGGAATTCTATCGCCCAAGGCATTCTTCGTACATTGATAACTCAAATGTCCAAACTCTCCACATTCGTAACATCGACTTTTGTCTGGATAAACCCTTTTCCGAATGAATTCAGTAGATCTTCCGTTATCTTTAGCTATACTGCAGCTCCATTTTCGTCCAAACATCTAATATCACAAACGTTTAAAGTACACATGGTGAATTAAGTTTAAATACAATCCAATTAATAATATAGTATTGTTATAGCATATAGCATTCAGTTTAAATAATATACAGCATAGCATAATGTACTGCAAGAAGATATTAAATTACTAACCCGATTATCATTATACGTCTCGACACACTTGATGGCATCTTCTGGCTTGAGAAACTGTACAAATGCATAGCCCATGCTTTTCCTTGTCACTCTGTCTTTCACCACCTTTGCACTGTAAATCACAAAACAGATCAGATGACAATGTTATGATCATTACAAAATTAAAAACACCAAGAATAAAATCAAATATGTTAAAGTTCTAAATGCAACCTGACAACTTTCCCACAGCTTTCCACTATCTTGATGAGATCATTATTGGTCAATGTAAAGTTTAAATTGCCCATGTAAACGGTACTCTTACTTGGACAGATAAAGTTACTGGAACTGGCTTCACTATCTTTGCCACTCATCCTGGTAAACTGTCAAAACCCAATTAAATATTTAAAGCTGTATTGTCGTACATCTTACCAGACGCAGACGAACACACTTTATGAAACAGCTGAGAAGTGAGAACCAGTCGAAGTCGAAACATAAACAGTGTTTTTGTTGTTGTTAGAGCACGTGAAAGAAATAGAAACCGTGTACATTGCTGATTCCATTGTGGATTTAGCGACTTGAAGCGTCTAATTGGATCAATACTAAGCACATGTTCAAGTGACAGTTTTCATTTTCTCCCGACAGTCGGTCTGCACATTATTAGCGGACACATCAATTCCTAGAAAACGATTAATTTATGTCTTTTATCGTCATTTTAAAAAATCTATTGACGTCATATTTTTTGGAATATCGAAATCCTGCTCGAATCAAATATTGGAATATAAAAGAATAATGGCAGCAGCTTCATTTCTAACAAAGGCTTCTTTGAGGCAACAAATGAAGGAACGGTTGGCAAGCATGACGGTGGTAGCGAGGAAAGTGCAATCAAATGTGGTTGCGAATTTGGTATGCAGACGAACAAAAATGATGTTTGTAATGGCAAATGGGTATTTTTAATTGTTAGTCGTTCAGGAATAAGCAGCATTTCCTTTTTTCATGGTCTCAGGTTTTAGAAAGTGAAGTATATCGTAACGCTGAGCGGATTTGTCTGTATCTTAGCATGGATGAAGAGGTGTCCACTTTTGCCATTCTGAAAGATATATTTGCATGCGGGAAACAGTGTTTTATACCCAGGTATTTTGTTTTTATTAATTAAATATCCAAATAGTTTCATGGGCTTCTGTTGGTTTTGCAATGTGCAAAAGTTTGGCATTTAACTCATTCGTGTGCATATCTAAATCATATGATTAATTTTTCTGCGAAGGTATACCATGTCAACAATGGAAATGTTGCGTGTATATTCTCTCGAAGACTTTTGCAACTTGCCAACAACCAAATGGAACATAAAACAGCCGGAAACATCTCAAGGCCGTGAGGAAGCGTTAACGTCAGGTATCGTAAATAATTGAAATTAAATCAATTGGTGCAATATCAAAAGCATTTTACAATTTTGTAGGAACATAATTTTTATTACTTAGCATGATACACCTCAAATGAAATGCATGAGCATGAACGTTATGCATGCTGTTAAAGGTAGAGTGCCTGTTACTTATAATTGTTTACGCTTTACGCTTAGAATTCACCTCTTGCTAAACTTACTAAATTACGAACGAGATCGTGTAACTGATATATTTAATTCTTAATAATTTATTGATATGGCTTATAAATTACGTGCTTGTTGCACATGATGGTCTGACTGGTGTCAAGTGAGTTGTGAATAGATCACATATGTATAATATTTAAAACTAGCATTAAATTCTTTCTTTGTACTTCAACTTTAAGCCATCATTATTTTCACTTCTTTCCTGATTCGTGTTGCGGAGATATTTCAACGCTTCACAAATTGTTTTTAAAAATCACCAGTGCAGATCATTAGTGTGAACTGAAGCTTGTAATTGTGTACATCGTGATGTTTGATATATTTACACATCAGCAACATAACATTGCAGGAATTTGAAAATTGTCGTTCAATTGCATGAGAGGTCAACTGTTCTTCAACTCTAGGATAATTAATGATTTCAGTTTTTCAAATGAATTCACAGGAGGTTTAGATTTGATGCTGGTTCCAGGCTTAGCGTTTACTCTGGATGGTCATCGTCTTGGTCGAGGAAAGGGATACTATGACAAATATTTAGAAAAATGTAAAACAAATAATTCCAGGCCTTTGACAACGGTTGGTCTTGCATTCGCTGAGCAAGTGGTGGACTTCATTCCTACTGATGAACATGACATGATGGTTCACAGCGTTTTCTACCCTAAAGAGAAACAAATTAGTGAAATGCATCTCAATGACATCTCTGAAAAGTTTTCTGAAAAGAAATCTGAAGATGTCTGAATGTCAATTAGAAGAAACGTTATTTCTGCACTTATAATGAAACGACTTATTTTTTGATTGTAATAATACCCACTGCTACTCATGCGAGTAATTTGTACTGACTTGCATCCATACATAGTTTATTTATTAATCACTAAATTAAACAGATATTTATTTAATTATAAGCTCATTGAGCACGAAACAATTTTGTATGTTGTAATTAAAACTAATTGTTTACTCACAATTAGTATTATTCAATTTGATTTTTTAAATTAACTGAGATTGTTTGCACTTCTGGAAGTGTAGTACACATTCAAAATAAATTATTTTATTTCATATACATTTTTCTTCTGCTAGTCATCGTAAAACCGTGAAGACGAACAACGGCCACAAGAAAATTCAAAAAGGTGATAAAATTTACAGCATCCTTACACGTTGATCCTTGATGTGATAGAGAATATGACTAAGAAATTATAGTAATTATAGAAATCCATATTAAAAATTAAAGTAAGAAGTTGCCTGAAATTGAACAATATATTTATAAACGGATATATGATAACTATAGAAATTATTTGTCGATTTTGTCTTTTTTAAACATAAGTGTAGATTTTCGTGTATCCCGAGGCCATAAGTTCGGTACATATATTTATATTGACATTTATCAAATATAATATTAATAAGAAATCTAAAATCTATTTTAAACAAGACACGAGCAACAGTTTTGGTCGCGTACCCACCAATTTTCGAACATTCTCAAAAACTCGAAATTTTTTCTTGGGAATCATTAAAGGGTTGATAAAAAAAGTTAAATACGCAGTTTGACGAACCACTTCCACAAGGATGGGAGGCCTCTATGACCGACCGATTTATAAAAATACGTTTTTGTAAAAACTTGAATAGATCTTTGCCTGAATCTTTGTCGGTACATTAGGAGGACTAATATAAACAAATGGCCAAAATATTGGCAAAAAATCTTTGATAAAATTTTTTAAATGGAATTTTTAATTTTCAGTGTTGACTTTTTGACATTAGATGGAAATTTCAAAAAATTGTATTGCAAATTATAAAAAATTGGTTGAATCCATGCCTTGTGGAAGTGGTTCGTCAAACTGCGTATTTAATTTTTTTATCAACCCTTTAATGATTCCCAAGAAATTTTTTAGTTTTTGAGAATGTTCGAAAATTGGTGGGTACGCGACAAAAAATGTTGCTCCATACACAATCTGTTCACATACATCATTAAATATTTATTATCAGAAAAATGTGACTTCACTTAATTTTTATTCATCAGTTATGCCCTAAAAATTAAACGATTACTTGAAAGTTTCCATTGATCGATTACCTTAAAACGACGAATCGGATTATAATACATTTTCGATCTATTGTATTTTACTTTTTATTCAAAACGCTAGGGAATTAACTTAACTAATCGACGATAAAATTGTCTCTGTTTTATATTGTACACAATGAGCAGTCAGCAAAGTAATTTTTGCTAAACAATTTAAAATGCATCATTTTCGACGATGGATATTTCTTCGTACGCTTGTCTCCATCCGCCTAACTGCAACAATTGCATGCATAGCTTTGTGCCATCTTCTTCTAGCAACGTAACGCTTTAACGCTGCAGTGTCGATTGTTTGATTGCAGTTTGACCGAAGCCAACTGTGGTTCTTGGCAGCAGAACACGTCATTCTTGCACTATAAATCAGTTAATAAAACCGAAATAAATCTGTGATCTGTTAACCACCACTATAAAAACTGTAATGTTCGATATTGGCTTTCAGTTTAAGATACCACCAGCCATCTATGAATAATTCATGATGATGACTTTATCTAATGCATAATCTGGTGCTACTGTGTTGAATAGTACTTCATCGTTCAGTAACTGTAATTATCGTAGATACATAATTCAAATTTAGGTCTAACAAAAGATTGCAAGCTCAGTGTTGCACTTTTGCGTTTTCCAAAACTATCACTTGATCTTCTAAGCAACTGCTCCATTTCCTATTAAACCAATTTCAATCTAAAAAAGTAGAATTTGCTGCAGACAAAAGAAAAATGAACGGTTTTCGGAAATCCATCCCAACAGATTTGATGGAATATTTGTAATCATTTTTTTTTACTTCCTTCTCAGTACCAAACAGACAGGGCGTTACTCATTCATTGTCAGATATTACGCCACCCTGATTGTAATTTAAAGATATGTATATTTTTATATGACTGGTTAGCTTATGTGCTCATGAACTTGTAACCTTGAAATTGATAAACATCATGAAAACCACAGAAGCAACAGAGCAGACATAAAAAATTATGCACTTTAATATTAAAGATTTTAAAAATATTTGATGTAATTAGGTAATAAATGTTTGTATGTATGCATGTGTATTGAATTGAAAATGTGTTATCAGACTACTAACGCCATTGTCATGCTACAATGCCTTCCCAATAAGCTGATTATAATTTTTATAGCATGTTTTGTTTCTTCTAGGAAAAGGAAAACTACGCTAAATGTTGTCTGATTAATTTCATAAAACGATTTAAAGGTTAAAATATATTTTGTTACTAAAAATATCTTTGGTAACCCCTGGCTAATGGCTAATTACTAATTAATGCAATGTTACAAGCGTCGACATTTTGTGATGATTATCTAATCCACACTTAAGCTCACTGCAAACCTTATTTTTTGCAAATGGGTGAATACTATTACATGCATGTAGTTAAAGTAGTCAGCCGTAATTGCTACTATTATATTTAATTTATCTAAAAGCCAAAATCAAAGAAATCCACATTTCATAAAAAATAAATAGTATGGTTTGTTTTTCATAAGTTAAATACATTATTACTTCATTCCATACACGGACAGTTGAGACTTAAGCAGACGAACCAACAGTAGTGATGTGGGGAAGGACGTTTAAGTGATAAATGATAAAATATTGATGAGAATCACCACGCCTTTTTGGGTTTCATTTTCTGATGATGGTTATCATTTTATGAGAATGAAAAGAACATTCAGAAACTCAAATGCACAGCAATCCTTAACTATTTACGCTAAACTGTTTTAGTAACGGAATCGTAGGAATTGTAAAATAACCAGTAAATTTATCGTGAAGAATTGATTTGATACATAAACGTATAATTCATAAATTGGAAGATTTGGATAACGTATATACCGATGACTGAGAAATAAAAAATTTCAAATTGGAACGGTATTTTCCGTAATTCTTTTGCATGTGATGTGGGAGAGTGGGGATGGGCATTATTGAGTACGCTGTATTTCGTATTATGGTATCAAAACGAACAACTACATTCGCATTCGTGCATTCGGAACCATGCTTCACTAAATACTATGCGTTTGGAACGTTAATGACTAAGAATTTGACATTGAACTTCATATATTTTCATCCGTTTTCAACGTTAAGCAAACAAACGGTAAGGTACTAACAAGACGCACATGGATATTCCTTATCGCTGTATATCGAGTTGTTTTTTTGCTGAGAGGAGCTGCTAATAATGGCTAAAAAATACAAAAAAATTGCGCCGGAACGGAAGATGGAAATATACAATCTTCTCTTTATGCAAAAACGATCTTTTAAAGCTTTGTTGATAATGAATTTTGGATGATGACTCAGATACACGTTTGAAGTATGTAAGATGTTATATTTTTGGCTTAACGATTTGGCTTGCGTAGCATTTTGTGTAAACAAACTAAATATGTACGCAATATTGTGTGGATTCATATAGGAGCATGAAATCAACGTAAACACTATTTTGGTCCGATCGATCGACTGACTGCGTTCCAAAAAACATAAAAGTTCGAGATGAATGATTTGCGTCGATTGATGTATGTGGATGCTGTATGGAAAATAGAAATATTTGACTTTGCCAAAGCAAATTACTTTTTGTGCAAAAATAAACATTATTTGAGAGCATTTCTAAAGAGCAAAACTTTCTTTCATTCATATTACTTTATTGGCATTGACACCCTTCAGTTTCAAATGAAATTTGAATGATTCTTTCATTCACTCACTCATATTATATATTTTTGTATTATTATTTATAATATTTTATACTCATATATTTTCGAAAATAATACTCATTGCTTAAATTTTTATACATTAATATTTTTTACATGAGGTGGAAAACCGACAAAACATGCTTTGATTATTGTAAGTATTGTCATTATAAAATAGGTTCACATGTGTCCATGATGGCATGGCCATTTTTTGTTAAAAAGATTTTTTTCTCTGCAAAAAGCAAAATGCTGGCTGGACTGTGTTGAAAAAAGCGATATTGATTAACACATACATTAAACATTGGTCAATATTACAACTTACAACAAACAGTAAGTGTAAATTAGATTTTTATTGCCATCAACCATCTTTTTGAAGGCTACTGACGCACTATGGCTGTTTTGCTTCTACAAATGTACATATTGACATGTTTCTAAACCCACGGTTTCCATTAAGTACACAAATGTGTAGCATTTCGAAAGCATTTGACATTGTTCTTTTGGACTATATTGTATAATACTACGAATAAGTTTATTTATAATTGCAAGTTTACTGAAAATAAGATCCCTAAACGTGTAATGAAGTATCCAGCTCCAATGGCGTTTGTTACGCTCTGTTGCTTTGCAATTCAGTACATATTTATGTATACTAAAAACACGAACAGAATAATATTTAAAAACGTTACAGGGATTTTATCTAACAGTTTTCTTAAAATACATGTTTATGTAAAAGAATTATAAGTAAATGTAGGTACTTGATGGCGTTTATCGAAAACGCCGACATCACACAAAAAATCCACTTAAATGCTACAAATAAGAAACATACATTTAAAATAATATTTATGAGTGAATAAAAAGCAAAAAAAGGTAGACACATGCAATAATCAATTTTTACATCAATATATGCGACAAATGTAATTATGTGGAAAATATTGCCTAAAATTACAACGAAAAGTCGAGGAACATAATTTTTAATGCGCTTAAACATTAATACACGATATCATAATAATATTCCTAGTTTGAGAAAAGAGCTCAATTTTTTTTGAGGACAGTTACAAACCCCACCAAGTAGAGTTTCTATAGTTGTGGTAACTATGAGCTGCACATTATGAAAACTTATGAAAAAAGGAAAAAAATGTCATATTTTTGCTGAGAAATAAATAAAACTTATAAAACTATCGTACATCAATATCAATAGGGTTTATATCCATTATTTTTTAGATAAGTAAGGAAAAAATTGCAAGGTATATAGTTTTAATACTATAAAAAATTGTAAAGGTTTTTATGTAATAAAGTAAATATTCTTGTGTGCTCAAGACAGTTTGTATCACTAGTTTAATTGACTGGTTCAGTGGTTGCATAATTATAGCATTTTTCTTGCCTTTTGTCTCTTAAAACTACAAAAAAGATAGATTATTAGGAGCTATTTGCGAGACGATATACTTAGTTTTTTTGTAATATGTACGAGTAATCATATATAAATTTGCAAATTAAAAGTAAATGTTTTGACTTAAGATCAAGGCATGATTATTTCTCTGCGATTTTTTTTACCAGGTCCCATCAAACAACATAATTTGTCAAACCCACTACCCTTTTAAAAGACAAATGGTTGTTGGATTGATTAATATATACATAATATTTATTGGGATACCAACTGTGGGTTCACCATATTCGGAAATAGCAATCATTATCATATCATATTGTATAACTGTCAGAAAACAGCACCAAAGGTATCTTGAAAAAAATCATTTTTGCTTCTGTAAGTTTAAAAATCAGTTAAGACCTGGTTTCTACTGGGAATTCACAGAGACATCACTCAGAGAGTACTTTCGAATTGTATTACAGCTTCCACATTGTTGTTTCATGAGTTCAAGTTCGTCATGGAGCTGTTTTGAGAATCTACGAATTTGACTGACGATATTAAGTCCACACTCCATTTTGCAATTCATACCATGATCATCAGTACTACTGGCCTCAGCCCCACACACGCATGCCCCTACATTGTTACCCTGGCTGGTATCAATATTCTCTCCGGTAACGACATTGCTGCTACTCCTGGAATTAAACGTAGAAGTAGTTGCTTTGTGAGTTTGCAATTTGTTAGCAGTAGCTTTTGCAGTGACATTTACAGAAGAATCTTTCTTTTCAGTACTACTAGCAACCTTACTGGGATTATTGTTGTCATCATTTTTAGTGCATTGCTGAGGGCACTCGGCAGCCGCAGCGGAGGTGGTGGTGGTGGTGCCATTAGATGAAGTATTGTTGCTACTAGAGCTGGTTGCATTATCACTGTGCTCTGGCGCAGTACAATTAGCATGAGTAATGATACCACGCGGGCTATCAAAAAGATACGGATTATCAGTCCATCGCGAAACGAATTCTTTGAGATGCTCCTTGGAAAGGTCCAAACTGGGTCTTTTATTCCCATTGTGGGTTGGAGGATGAAGATGGTTATTGAGAGATGATGGTGGCGGTGTTGGAGAAATGTCCGATGGAGAAGAATAAACCGAAGAGGACCTTTCTTCCCCTACGGAGCTGCCACAACGACAACCATCGCTTTCTTTATCCAAGTCCATTTCATCCAAAAGCTTTCCGTCACCAGAATCTGTGTCAGTGAACTCAAGTTCACATTCTATTCCGTGATCCACAAGATGCGACGCTGCATCTGATTCCGTTTTCTGCAAACGAGTTCGGGAAAGCCATGGGTGCTTTAAGCAATCGCTTGCTGAAATTCGTTGCCTAAAATAGACAACGGATAGACCAACCAAACAAAAAAACAATGAGATCAAGACATTAATTGTTTTAAAAAATACAAGACAATAGAAATTAGAAATGTAACAACAATAAAGCATTTTGAAAAAACTGTACTTCAAAAATCGTACTTCGAAATTCGCAATATACGTATTTAATTGCTTTGCGGAAGTGAAAGTAGAATAGACGTTAGTCACGCTAGTGCGTATAGTTTTAATTATACAATGGAAGTGGGTAAATATTAAGTACTAATTGTGCAATTTTACATTCAGAACAACACGCAATTGACATTTATTGGTCTAAATTCTAGAACAAAAACTGGAAAGTAGCATACGTAATGTTAGATTTTAGTTGGCTACAGAAACTAACAATACTATTTCAAAAAAGTTAATAAAAATATGAAGTTACATGAGCACAAAAAGATAGAGTGCGTTGCTGAATCAGGAAATATGGTCGGATGCAGTTACACGAAAAAACCCTCCCATTAAGTGTTTTAAAATTTACAAGGTTGTTTTTCAAAGAAAATAGTGCCATGTAAAAAGTATTCAAATTGGTGCTAAATTTCCGCTAGCGCTATTAACAAGGAGTGTGCGGTGCAGGTTTTTTTTTACAAAACAAAAGAGTTCACAACTGATAATTTTTTTTTAATTTTCTTGTTCTCTTACCTTTTGTCTTTGATCAGTAATTTCGTTATGAAATCTTTTGCGTCAACAGAAATATCTTCGAAACTTTCATCGTCGTAATCGTACTTAGCAATGGTTACATTGGCCATTGTTTCAACATCGCTGTCACCCATGAAGGGGGATAATCCCGAAAGTAGGACATACGTTATAACCCCAATCGACCTAAAACAATTTTTGAAAGCGGGAACAAACATTTAGCCAAAAAATTCATAACTTTCAAAACTTTCTAGCATGCAATTAAATACGTAAAGCATACCACATATCTGTTGCATAGTCAATATCCTCGAAATTGACGACTTCGGGGGCTACGAACTCCGGAGTCCCAAACAGTACCTGAGATAAAATATTAAAACAATTGCAATTCATAAAAACTTGGTTAGTGACCTCATCACATTAACATCCATCAGTATTGCTTCATGGTGGTATGTACCAAAAAGTAAAAAGCTATTTTTTTGACAAGTTATTAATGCGGAATTGCAAAACGGTGTGGTCCAAAACTTTATTGTTTTTAGATGAGTTGAGCAAGAGGTTTAATAACATACCATAAAGCTATTTATAGAACTTTTCACTCCCATTCCTTTTTTGCCTTGCATTTTTATCTAAAATGCAGACAGCTACTTACGTTAGAGCTACCACCACCGCTTTGAATTTAGATTGGATATTGAATCATGTAAACTATGAACGAACTTTGTTCCCAGCGCAAAATAACGTTACTAAAATACATGGGTAATATGAAATGCAAGATTTACCCACCTGCAGTTTCTTTGTCGAATCATAAAGTCGAGCGAGCCCAAAGTCGATGATTTTGATCCGATTGCCTGTCCTCGAAGTACACATGACGTTTTCCGGTTTCATATCCAAATGAAGTATATTCTTGGAATGTATGTACTCAATTCCTTCGCAAATTTGACGGACGAAAACAGCACATGCCCGTTCCGTTAGGATGAACTCATCTTCAATCACCCGATCAAACAACTCTCCGCCACACACCCTACGTAAAACAAAAAAGGAAACAAAAATGTATGAGTAATTTTTGCAGACATTCATTCAGACTTGTAAAGTATGAATTCAGAACGACGAGTGTATATTTTCATTATCATTATCAATACCAACCGCAGCCAATACCAATTGCAATAAATGACATGGACACCACGGACCTGGTTGAGATATAGCCTCACAACCTAATACTACAGTCCAATTGCAATAGGGTTAACTGTTTCTTGGAATCTCAAAAATAAAATTTTCTAATGATACATTCATCAATTTATATATAAAGAAATGAGTTACACATATAATTATTCAATATAAACGCTGAGAAACACATGCAGTTTAAAACAACCATTCATTACTTTATGCTCTACAGTATCTGCAAATAGACAGTTAAAAAACTCAAGTGTCTATTTACATCCCCATGAACTCGTCCAAAGGAATTTTACTCACTGAATGCCACTTTCTCATCGTCATGATGTTCTTCTAGCTTTTATACGGTTTCTTTTAAAAAAATATCGCAAAAACAGAGCACCTCTGCCAATTGTAAATGTTTCCATTTCAACTGCTCTCTTTCATTTTATACTTACATTCACACAAGATTCCAAGCTCATAACACATTTGAATAAAATCTGTTTAAAATATCAAATCGGCTGCTATTTGATTGCTAAACCTTTCGGTTTTACTGTATGTGGCCTGAATAGAATAGCAAAGAGCTTATCATTCCACGACAATCCTTCCATAAGTTCCCAAAACATTGAAAGTGGTACAATCTATTGCGCATACCTATGCATATGTACATAGGTATTTACTTCGTACAGTTCCCATGGTTGCTTCTCATCTATAGTTTCTCTTAATTTACAAATACATAATATTATCCTATGTAAATAAATCCAAAAAGAATCTTGGTGAATCACATAATGCCACTGTTCGATGTTCTGACAATCTACTTTCTTATTTTCCAAATTCTTTACACCTGTTCCACAGGCGCATACTTTTTCCAAAACCGTATCTATTGGTTCCGTTCTTATTGCGCTGTAAAAGTAGTAGTTCTAAATCGCAAATATTTATTATGAAGCTCAATGTGCTCAGCGACTACTATGTGTGTAAATTTTATATTGCATACAGGTCATCCACACCCGTCACTATATAAATGAAACAGAAATGACATAAAAGTACTATCATTAAATTATATATTTCTCTCACGAGCAGTTCATAGCTGAGGATTCATTCAAAATCTTGAAATTTTTTAAACGAGACTATACAAAAATATATCCCATAATAATTTATAAAGTATGATATAACTACATTTATATGGTTACTTAAATCTGTACAAAATATAGAGTATATATTAGAATGGAATGTCATCGCTTGTTGGACTGAAAGGTGGTGTCTACGATGTCGTGGGAGAAGAGTTGTAAGATTCAGAAGCAACATTTTTACAATCATGAACGTTTGAAACAAGTCGCACAGCGTTGTTTTTTGTTATTTTGTTCACTCTGCTTGTGCACCATGGAAAAGTTTAAGTGGATGAATATAAAAAACATACTAAATCAGTGATGAATCAAACTAAAATATTTGACGCCACAATGTCTCCTGGCAATGTGCCCCAATGTAACATCTAAACACCACCACCACTACTACCACTACCACATACCAGTAATCTATAATATGTCTACTAGAATACAGGTTTTAAGTTAGTAAAAACGATAAAGCACCGAAACAGATTTGTTTTGGTTGGGTGTTAATTTTTTTTGTGATCCTACACGCTTAGTAAATTTGAAAAAGGAGAAAACTATCGCAATCGACTTGTTACGCAAGTAAAGATCATAAAAAATACGTGTATTATTAGCTTATTAACTACAAAGAGATTATACATAATTGGGCTAAAACAACACCACATTTCGAAATTTAAAAATTACGAGAATTTAAAACAATGGCATCATCATATTATCATCATTAAAAAATTTGTATCCACGGTTTACTTAATTTTCCAATGTTTCTAAGATGACATGAAGAGACATAAAAAGCATTTATATAATGAGCGCACAGCGCACTAATCTAAAACAGTAGTTAAAAAACATGCTTCACATTTTTATCATTGTTACAATGTGAAAAACACATCGCACCCGCCGCCACCACCACGGTCGACCTATGTAAAGTATGTATGCAAAAAAAATGAAATCGAAAGTGAAAAAACTTACATCTCAAGAATGAGGCACATTTCCGAATGAACTAAGTCATCTATGCAATCGTACAATTGGATCACGCGAGGATGTTGTAGTTGTCTCATGATTTCCACTTCTCTTCTTACATCCCGTTTTTCATCCTTCTTTCTCACTGTAACCACCTTGGCAGCGAGCATCAAGCCTGTCTTTCGATCTTGACAACGGTAAACAAGGCCGAATTTACCCCTGTTCCAGATCAATAACAGTGAAGACAAATTATTTGAGGCGTGATTCATTATTTTTTATATGCACACAGTGTTCTCTTCACAATGCCATAATT
The DNA here is from genome assembly GCA_034693345.1 of Entomobrya multifasciata. NCBI lineage: Eukaryota > Metazoa > Arthropoda > Collembola > Entomobryomorpha > Entomobryidae > Entomobrya > Entomobrya multifasciata. The sequence continues at coordinate 44,707 of JAQFXM010000147.1, forward strand.
CTTCCAAATAAAATATGTAACCTTTTTGTATTTAACGATTTAACTAAGAATTTTACGAGTAAGCTTATTTTGAAAAAAAATATATATGAGGGTAATAAAAGGATTTAAAATTATAAAAGAGCAGGAAAATAATGTCATCTCCTTCAAAGTATGGTTGTTTCTATGACAATTTTGTATTCAAAGTGATTCTTATCAAATTACCAAAAAGTTTAAGTAAAGTGCGCACACTGCATTGCATATTACGCACTAAAAGTTCTCGCGATTCGCGAACATGAGAATTCAAGTCAGGCGTAACAAGAGAGAGATGATAATACGCTGTTGTGGATTTAATGTTAGAATTTTTAGGTGAACACATATAAAAAACAGATCAAGGGCGAAATTATGTGGTTCACAATTTGATCATGCGTTAAGTAAAGTATTATTATTATATAGACAGAGCTACAAGGAGATGCGATGTAGTAGAAAGATGGAGATGAATATATATATAGACAGATATGCAATACATACAGGAAAAAGATTTATGACGTTGTAGACAATGCAGTTTCAATTGCTCTATATCTGTCAACTAAATCTTTCAATTTTATTTTATTAAAGAAGTGTATTTTTTTTGCAAAAAGGACCTTCGCTATAAAGAATCACGTGGTTAAAAATGATACCTTTCGCCTTTCTAATAAAATGTATTATTGAAATGAAATAAAAAAAGATTCTACCGAGGTCACAAAAGTGCAAGAAAATGTTCTTGTAAAAAAAGTATGTAGGAAAAATGAAGATGTTAGACTGTGACAAGAATTTTCAATTATACGCCTTAAGTTTGAGATTTAGTTTTAAAAGAATCTTACCGGCCAATTTCCTCCAAAACGTCATAAGCCGTCCGGAAATTATCAAGTCTGATGTTAACATCTCGGGAAGGGAACGGTGGTTGACACTCTGAAAAAAGATGAAAGTACGCAAACATGTTATGTTATATCATGTTTTCCAATTATTTAAATCAAAGGACTTTGACTTGAGTAAAAGTTGACATTGGCAATTTGCAAGAACATCAGACACAGAAGCAAAATTCGTTAAGAATATCTTAATAGCAGTCGAGTCACCTCTGACAGATTGGATTTTAACAGAGATGGAAGCCAGTCAATTTTAAGTGATATGTTTTTTGTGGTATGCGTCTAAATTTATATCATAGTGGTGGTCTCGGGCTTTATTCCTGTCATGTGGCTAATTTTACGGTATGAAATTTAATACTTGAATCATGCCAATTTCAGAGATTACCTCCAAACTTTTCGTGTCGCCGTTGTTGCTTGTTAAAAATATTTTTCTGCGCTTTTCGTTTTTATTGCTTTGTATTTTAAAAGTGAGGAGACGAAGTTAGCGCGTAAGCGTAAGCAAGGAACGGAAAAATTTTTGTTCGAGAAGGTTATCAAAATAAAAAACCTATCAAAATCTTTAGTAGATAAAGTGTGTGCAGTCAATGATGCTGAGTGATCGAACAAGTTTTGTCAACTGACGACATAAACATAGATCATCATCGTCCCGGAACGTTGCATTTTACCATTAACTTGACTAAGAGTGGGAAGTGTGCTTTCAAAATTAAATTGAGGGATTAAAATAAGTATTTCTCTCTCAAAGAAATAGTAGGACAAAAACCAGCTTAAATTATAGTTTTACAAGTCACAATCTCAATCAGTGTTTGGATGTATGTATGTGTCCTTCAGTGAAAGTCAAACAAAAATCCGACACTTTTTTATCTCCAACAATGATTTCTTTCAGGCATGAAACTGAAAGATTACGCATGCACACATTCAACATTGTCATTACTGAATTTTCCTAGTTTTCCGTCAATAATGCTTTGGGATATTACATAAGAATATTATCCCTCAAGGTTATCAAGATTAGACTTTTTTCTTCTTTAAAGGATCAAGCTATTTATTACGTCGAATTTTGTCATTTCTCAACTGTAAACTAAATTGTTTTCATCTGCTGTCCGTATACGTAACTTAAATTTCGTGTATTTAGTGTCTGCAAAAGTATTGCCAATATTTTCAGAAAAAACTAAATGTTTGCAATTTGTATCACAATCGTTATGCCGATAAAATAAGTCTAGCTTAAAATGCTGCCTTTGTCTGACATAAATAAGGAAAAGTGGTGGCGTGCAACGTGCAAGTAAAAAATGGCATTAAAACGTTCAAAACTGCATGCTTAAAATAAAATATAAAATACCAACATTTGTTGTTTTTTTAAAGAAAATATCTAAAGGTTTGAATTCAAGTGGATGTTATTGATTTCGTGTACTTGCGAAAGCTTGCGCAATAACCTAGGTAATGGTTATACCCACTTGACTAACCTGCTTGTGCTAATTAATACGGATCAATGGTCACAAATTATGTGTAAAAAGGAAGGAAGACGCTAAATACTACGTAAACAATATTTAATGCCAACTCATTTTCATTTAAAAGCCTTTTTAGCTTAGCTACCTGTGTTGGTGTAAAACTCAACACGTATTTTGTATTTACTGATCAACAAGGGTCATCATCAGTTAGTATAGAAAATGGCAAAGGCTTACAAAGCAACAGAGAAAATAATGGTCTGAAAAGTGTGAAAATAATTAATCAAATAAAATTGCGCAGCATGCAACCTTCCATTTCCACGTCCACTTGATGTCGATCATCGTCATCATGACGATGATGATCATCATCATCGTGAATCGTATCATTATTGTTATTACTTTCATTGTTTTCAGTAGTTGCAATACAACATATTTAAGCTCCGTTTTTACCCCTTGCAATAATAATAAAGTAAACATGCAATTACACAGCAATAAAAACGCGCGTTAAAGTTAATACTACCAACCTACATAATATGTACCTGGGCTGGGATGGGATAAGAGCGTTTAAAAAAACGAAAGTAATTTTACTACTTATTCTGGGCAACTACAACATGCAAATGCGTGAATGTTGACATGAAGAAAGATTTTAAAAACTTTAATTGTACATTATATGCGGTATAATCAGTTTGTCGTTCAGTAAAGGTAGGGAGCCTTTCACGAATATTTATATATTTTTTTCTTATCGCCCAGGTTTACTTGAAAATTTTCTAGATAATTTTCTTGGTATTTGCGAAAAAATTGTTAATCTTGTTGAAGTGTGTAACTAACCAAACGTTTAAATGGTTAGGTTCCCTCATTAAGTTTAGTAGATTAATTGCCTCAATAGTTTTTTGATGTTTTTTTTCTTTTTCAGGTGGTTATGCAGTTTGCTCACTGCACTCTTTTATTCGTTTAAACAATAAAAAATGACAAGATGGATGAGAATAGAACAATTTGTTTTATGTATGAATTAAGATTATGGGAATGTGTCTCAGTGTTTTATACTCAGGTTGCGCGTTGCTATTGTAGTTTTATTATAATGCACCATACGTAACACTCGTAGTCGTAATCAACCCTTTTTTACTATTACCCATTATACCATTTTTCGTTTTTATCTTTGAGTCGCATCTGAAAGTAAAGTTTTAAAATTATCCGTTTCAGGAAATTACCTATAGAAACGGCTAATTATTACTTTCTTCAAAATTATAAAAAAAGAAGTCGTACTAGTAGTTGTGGTGGTCGTTTGCTTGTAATAAATGAACTGGTTAATGTTATACCCATCATGTCATGTGCAGCCTTACACTCGTTGATTGCGAATTGTGGACGCGCAGAATTGAGAAAAAAAACACAAAAGATATTAGACAGTCAACAGTACAAGCAAAACAAATGTATTTACTTCTTTTTGCCAAATTCAAATAAAAACGAGTGTGTACATATGTCATTCATTGCACGCATGATTTACACTCTTGAGTCAAAATTAGCCTAAAAGATATTAATTCCGAACAAACACCACACCACGAGCTGAAAAATGATGAGAGAGGGAGAGAAAATTGTACTTGATGAAACCAGTTTAATTTGCTTAACTTAGGTAAAAAAAAGAGCGTGTTAGCTAAAATATCGTAAAGATTACATATATAGTGTTGGTTTCATCATCATCACAAACACTTTAAGTAAAAAGGGAAGATTTTACAGTGTTTTTGTTAAGAGATTGCTAGAATGAAATTGGTTTTATGCAGTTTGTTTTTACGTGTGCAGAAGCAAAAAGCTTATAATGTGGTATATTGCCCACTTGACCCATGACAAGGTCAACATTTTTTGTGGAAAGAAAAATCTATTTTCTGGACTGTGGTCGCATTAGCAGCTCTTAACTTGCCCCTATGCAATGCTCTTCTTTCTAAATGGCTAAACATACAATATTGCCATACAATCTGTACGTTCGTTTTATTAAGTTCTTTTTAGCTAAATTGGCAAACATTTAAATAAAACACGATCAAGCTAAAAAAAACTATGTGATTTACTTTCATGAGAAGGATTTAAAATATTTGATTACTTCGTTTTTTACGTAATTTTTGTACCAGAATCAATACATATGTAAAGCAAAGGGAGGGAAGAGAGAAAGATAGATGATTATAGCTATCTTGTGAAACTTGCGTAAATCTGATAAAAAATAAAATAAATAGGAATGCACGTATTAAAAAATGAAATGTACACATGCTAAACTAAACCGGCCGAGATAGTTATGTGATCGTAACGTCGTCGTCATCCATTCTGTCGTGTGTCGTGATGGGGTTCATTGCTAATTTTCAATTTTACTATCGCAGATTTCACTGATAAGAAGTCAAACTAGAGTTGTGTGTAACAAAGGAAAAAAATGATGAAGGTATGGGAGCAGTGCACATGGTAGCTGCACTGTACACAACTCTAAACGACCATAATAATAAATAATCAAAGACAAGTACAAAAGTATACATATATATTATTCTTTTTACGTTTAGCAACTTATCACATCAGCTACTTTTAAATCCACATAAAAAGCTAGATTATAGGTTGACGTTATGTAGTTTTTACAGAAAGCTTGCATTGATAACGCTCAGCTAAATCCGCACTTGAAAGTAAAGTCAAGGCGCAATTTGACAATATTATGTTTGTGCATGAAAGTAAAATGACGATCAACGATAACAATGAGATAATGTTCACATATTGACCATAACATCTAAAAAAATATTATTGTTTTGCCCTTTGTAATAAGATGGAAATAATATAAATGCGTAATCGGAGTTAATGTATGCGAAGCAAGCGAATGAACCTACTTAGTTTTTGTATTATTTCAAGTAAAGGGAACGAAGTAAGATAATTTAAAGTCAGGACGAGAGATAATAATTGAAAGAGTGCACTTTTGGATTTGTTAAGTGTTTTAGTAAAAAAAAATATTAAAGACGTAAAAAGATATTGGCAATGCGAATGCGGCATGGCATAAGTTTCTTAATTTAATAGGTTCGTTGATAAACGATTTTACTACTTTTTTGTTTTATGGACATTATTAGTTCAGCCAAAGTGCATGACTTCGAGGCAGGACAAAGATATCAAAATGAATCTTGAAAGGGGGTAACTAACTTGATGAACCTTAATCATGAATATCATGATCATGTCATCATCATGTGCTTTGTGGATGAGCAAACTAATCTTCTATCCGTTTCTTGTAGTTGCAGTATAATTTTTTAAAGAAATAAATTTGGACATTTTAAACGATTACTGTTGAATGCAACAAAGTCAAACAAGGTTTCAAATCAAAGTGAACATTTTGATTCTATAACAAGTGTTTTAGCAATAAATCTTAAATGTGTCTGAAATGAGACTCAGGATTAGAGTATTAAATATTTTATCATGTTTCTCGTCTGCTTTGTATGCAATTTTTGTGGCTATAAAACAAATGATTGATTGCTTGTCAGCAGCGTGAACGTGGAAACGACTGCATTATGTAACAATGCAATCAGTCGGTCAACTTTCATGGAAAGTCAAAGTCATAAAAGTTGAAATATAAATGAAAAAAATTGAATTTTAAAAATAGATTAAAAGTTACCTTCCGTAGGATCCGTTTCATCCACAATAATCATGTTGGCTGTCTTGTCAGGACACTTGCACAAAAACACAGTTTCTTTCCTAAAAAAATAAAAATCAAATGAATTTGATTGTAAAATATTCGTAGATCAAATTAAATTCTCAAGTTTTCGGTCAAATTAATTTTTTTTGAAGGTGTTAGCTAATAATTCAGCTAGTTTGTCTAGCGGTAAAATGCTATGAGCAAATGCCAAAGCACAATGATGTATGCATGTAGACAGTTTTAATATAATCAATCACCTTCACTATAAGCACAAATTTAGAAAATAATCAATGATTCGTTTGTGAAAATGAATGACACTAAACACTGGTTACTTGACACTGTGCAAGATAGAAAATGAATCTCTGGTGACAGAGCGTCTCCAGAGTGGCGTTCTCTCTTCGCGTACTATGCCGCACTAGACAGTATGACTGATTCTGAGAGCTTTGTATACAGCTCCAAATTTAATTGGAGACTGACGATAATTAACAAATGAAGCAACACGCACAGTTCCTCAGTTCTATCTTCTTAAAAGACACGGCACTATGATTTGACGTTGTAGCAGTTACAACTAACAATTTGTTACTGGGCTATCATACGTTACCGCATCATAGTCATTTGTACACAGAGACGCACAAGTTTGGTTTGTCGTATGTATTGTATATATTGGGCATATTATATTGTACTTTTCTTAATGAAAATTGTTCTTAACTGAGATAGACGAAACTGGGAATGGTGATGGGTTTAACTGATCGTCTACTCCTATTAAAGACTTTAAAATAGGTGTATATATACTGCTTATGTGTGTGTATCATCACTACGGATGCAACACTTGGCAACTGTCATGGGCCTGCATGAAGTAAAGTTTCTGTGTTGATCCTCTTTTGAGTACGTGAGCACGATAAGCATATATTCACATAGATCACTGCGTTTAGCCAAGCTGTCGTTGGTCATTGACGGATGCAAGGATAAGCTGGAGTGCACTCACCATATCAACACAGCGTATTTTCATACTTGAAGATAAGGCCCATGTTTAACAACATTTACTAATTTTACCTCTCGTGCCATTTTTAATCCAAAGATGTGAATATCAACAAAAAAGCTCAGTTAATTTTTCATCCAGAGAACAAACTTGGTATGAAGTACGTACATGAAAATTAATGAGTGAATCTTGTAATTCGCACACACACATACAATGCGTGGCCCATGAATTACACTCGAACTAGCACTTTATCGAAAACTCGCATTAACTTGAACTTGTGAATTTCTATTTGTTGGCACCATGCGAATGAACAGAGAAAATTCCACCAAACAGATACCAACGAGCACACACTACACACCGAAACGTTTTCGATAATAAAAAAGAAACAGCTTTTCATGTGATAGTAGTGCAAGAAGGGAGAACGGAGGCAGAAAGTTAAGCACGGCTATTTCCGGAACAAAGAACAAAATTTGCAAGCAATGAAGCAGTGAGATTGAAAAAACTGTAAAATGTGTAAAGAATCAGATTTGGCAACAAAAAAATGGAAAGAGCCGTTCTCTTTTTTTAAAAATGAGTATGCAAAAGATTCCTATTCCTAGCATTTACCTATCTATGCATATCATTTTTTCTCAAAGAGTATTTCTTTTTCTACATAAAAGTTTATCAAAATCTAAACATAGGATTTGCTGGTAATGTACAGTGTACTTATTATGCATGGTTTTTTTCTTACAAAAAAAAGATTTCAGGAATCTGTTGCAGGTTCGCTGCAACTGCTGCTGTAATGCTAAAAAATCTTCTCTGTGAACTTCACATTCACACACCATTATCTTAAACGTGCAATCAAGAATGAATGACAAGAGATGCAACTCAGCTTTTATAACTTCTTTCGATTTTCTCAGCATCCGTCATTCATGCACAGTGATCCACAATGTATGTTGTGTTGTATGACTTTATGATGACTATATATTCATGTCTCTATGTAGCATTTGTACAATGTATCAGTTTTTCTATGGAATATTTCAGTGGTATTGGTTTCTTTAGGCAAACAGTGTTTTTGAAATTTCTGATATATTGTTAGAGTAGTAGTGTAGCTGTCGTTTTTCGTCACGTGAGCACATGTTTCCATTTTGCTGAAAACTGAATGAAAGGAAGAAGATCCAAAACAAATTGAACATTAAAAGAGCCATAAAGTAAGCGTCTGAAAAACAAGACACATATGGACAATACAGACTGATGAACATGTGGAAGTGATGTTTGTCGGGGAAAAAATGCAAATTTGTGCTAAAAACGCATGCTAAATCCATTCGTTTATTGTCAGCTACCAAAAATTCAAATGTAATACTTCGACTCTGCATTCTAACATCTCTGCATGCTATTCTAAAACTTTAAAAAATCATTTTTCCATCGGTTAACACAACATACTGCTACCAAGAAGAGTTTAAACATTACTTTTTATTTTTATTTGAAAAGTAATGAGTTAACGTAAGTGTGAAATATGCTGTTGAGAACTAAAGTACCACACCACCACGCGACAATAAGGAAGTTTTTACACAGTAGCATTATAATATTCATGTGACCAGCATCAGAGCAGTATTCTCCTATAGTTGGCTTTTGTGTTAATAAAACAATATCGCGTCGTTTTACTTGTAAAAATCATGTCATGTCATTGCTACTGGGCCCTTCCATTGCATTGACGAACATGCAAAATGGAACAATTCAATGTTAAACGCTGTCAGTTGTAAGGGCGTTAGTTGGTTGTTAGTAGGCTGACAATAGAGACACTCTGACGATGAAGTCATTTTAAGTCTTACTTATATTTTTTTTATTTGCATAGAACTACACGGTGGTTGTGTAGAGGGTAGGAGAAGCAGTAGTACAAGAGTATGAAACAGAGGCACAATTTCCACAGTATCTTACAAGAATATGACTGATGATTAACACAACAAACAGCAGCAGCCAACAAAATGTTCTCATCAAGGTAAACTTTAAAGAAATGTGAACACGATGACACAGAAATTTCGTTCTACTGAAATAAATTCTGTTCAGAGATGTATACCTACTCATCTCTCATCAGAATATCCATCCATTCCACACAGTCAGAAATCCCATTGCACGCATTGTTGAAATCGTAGAAATGATGCTGCCAAAAAGGCATGTAGAAAAGACAATATTTTTAGGTAGTGAAAAACACGTAACGCATTTAAAAAAGTATTTAAGTAAATGTAAATGTACAGTTAAAGCGTATTCTTAGGATGCACAGTGTACACTTGTACAAAAACACCAAAGCATCAAAACAAGTGAACAAAATGGTAATTTTTAAGTGCAGTTCAAAAAATGTTCAGTCATGGCTGAAAACGTTGAAATTGTCTTCACGACATGTACAAAGGACGGTTGTGTTTCATAGTCGTCTTTGTTGTCTTGTCACACTACAAACTTATGTGAGTGACTTCTTTAGCTACTTAGATCTTTGAAAAAATTGGTAATGAAAATATGAAAAATATAAATAAATCCAATCCAAAGTGAGAAATGTACAATAAAAATATATAAGTGTTATATGATTGCCTTTTTACACATACGATTCACACTTGATTTTTATCACTATCGCCCCATCGTCAATCGACATGATTATCGCCGTCAATGATGGTAGAACCCAAAAATGTACATATATTATGAAAGATCATTATCATCATCTAACTCCCCAGCTAATAAAAGCAACAGAATGGAGGCAAAACACTTGAAAATTCGTTTTTTTATAAAGTGCTCCGACATTGCGGTACATTATTGCTACGACCCACAAAAATTTACTTTAAGACGAAAAGAAAGAGAGCATCTGCTACTCTTCTCCCACTTATTTCTTTTGCTGTTGACGACAAAAATACTACATTTTATGCCAGTTGTAGCAGTAAATTTTATATACAATTTTTTCGTCTTAAAATCATTTAGTATAAAAGACTGCACGATATCATCACTATAGGGCGGGCAGGTAATAAAAGTGCACTTGAAGTAAATAAAAAATAATTTAAAATATTATATTTTCCATGAGCAGAGAAGCCATAAAGAGATGGACTATACTGTCAGCGTCAGCATGGGGCCAATACATAAATGTCTTGGTGAAAGAAAAAAATACTTTAAGAAAAATATTGTTTTTAAACAACTACCCGAGAAAAGACTAAAATCCTTAAAAAATTTCCAATAATGATGACATGACAACATAAACAATCATTTGGTAAGAATATGTGTTTTTGTCGTTTCTTGTGATTAAGTTAAGCCGTAAAAATGCTTTCTTTCCTCATCGCTGCTCTTCGAAAATATCGACCATGTCGACGTAATAAATGCATAATTTTGCTGGTTCTAAGGCTTTAGTCAATGTTTAAAGTTATTATAACCATTACTACTATTATTCAATTGTCAAGGTTACCTCATTTGTTCTTGGATGCATAAAAAAAGTTAGTTTTAGCAGATCAGAGTGTGCATTATACTATTTATTACGTTATACGCGTAACGGTTAAGCGATATCTTTTTTTAAAGGTAAGTACAATCAAGTCACAAAATGCTCCTTCTCAAATCTCAAGTAACAATATAAAGTCTTCAAAAAATCACTACATTTTACCTGGCAGTCTTATTATGCGTGTTTCTTCGCAACAAATCTGAGAACTAAACTTGACTGATCACTCACCATGAGACTTTCATTCATCAAAAATAATCATATCACCTCCTGCGTGTTTGGTGGTGGTTAGTCTGGTAGTTGAATAGAGTATTTAAGTTCAATTCTTATGAATGAATGTATGCGTTACACGATATACAATTATACCTGCTTGCCTGCCAGCTAAACACTTTTGTGTCGGTGATGATGTGATGAGTTGAGTGATGATAATGGCTAGCTTACATATGTCTTTATTGGATGACTTTGGGAGTTTAACGTTGTGAAATATGATGACACGACAAAGCTAAAATAAAACGACTCAATAATATGTAAAGAGAGTACCAGAGCATGGAGACCACGTGCGGTAGCCAAAATCAAGCCATTTGCAAATCGTGCTTTTTAATTTTAAAACTGTTTTTTGCTTTTGCATAATTTGTAATAAGTAACGTTATTCTTTAAATTAAATTGATAATATTAAACTCATTCCACTCATTGTACGTATAGAGCACCCTATACTTCTGTTAATTATCAAGCTCAAAACTAATAGCTCTGCTTCAATTTTCTTTAATTCATTTTAATTATTTATTATCACCTTTAAAAACTTTATTTTCGTTTTTGTCTTGACTTGAAAATTTTGGATAAACTATTAATCTAAAGTAACTACAGTAGAATTATGGTAAATCGCATAAGAAAAGTTTTAAAGTGACATATGCCAACGCTTAAAGTAATTTTCTACCGTATTTTCCTCCCAAATTCTCGCAGATTTGCTAAGCACTTTTGTGTCCTTGTGACTTGACCCTTTTAAAAGAGATTTGTACTTTTTGCCAAATGCCAATACCGAATCTTCATTATTACAGTACAGCCCTACACCCAGTAATAAGCGACCTTGTAAAAAGACATACGCTCCATTAGGGTGCATTGTGATGTATGGATCGTCTCCTTTTTGAAGAGATTTTAGGTTTAACTCTGAGTTCGCAATTACGTAAAGCCAATAATTTAGTTGCATAATATACATAAGTTCAAGAAAAATACGCATATATCATACATGTACATATATATCTACTAATTACACTTGACTTTAAATGCTCCAAATTGTTTTTGTTAGAATTTCTCAACGAGTTTGACATTTTCATGCGATCTCACTTGTCTCGTAAACTATAGCTATGTATTATTTTTTTGCATATTGTATGTCCTTCGTTTTCGTGTTATTATGATGACAGGATGACACAACTGCAACTGGACGTCTTAATCCTTTTTGCTGTTATAATCTTGAAAAATCTTTATCCGACACTCTTGCAAAGTCAAGTTTGTAAAATATCATTACTGGCATGTTTAGAAATTCTCACAAAGCCATAATAATTAAAAATAGAGACGAGAGGTAAGTTTCTCATTTTACAACCGAGCCAGATTATATGACATATGTACCTAATGGTAGACCGTATGCTGTACCGTTTAGTCATTGCTTTGTTTCGGTTTAGTTAGCTTTCATATGCATGTTAGTTAGTTTACTGAGAAAGCTAATAAATAGTCATTTAATATTGCCTAAGAATAATATATCCTTTCCAACCAATTACCCACTTTATATAGTCTTCATCGTCGGTCGTGAAAAAAACGCGTAAAGTTTCTGTGAGCAGATTTTATTGAGTAATTTCTCTCTATAACTTTTGGCGATTTTCTAATATTAACTAACAATAAAACAACAGAAAGGATCATAATTATGTGCATGTAAAAAGTAGAGCAATGAAAAATGTGAAGAGTTTTTAAAAAAGTACATGGGATGGTGAATAGTACATAAAAAGCAGTTGTCATAATTGGTCTACATCGTTCGACTATTTGAAACTTGATAATGGTTGTACTCAAATGTAAAACATGGGTGTTTTGTATTATTGTACCTATGTAACAATGGTGTGTAACTATGCAATGGTAATTATTTTTTCTGGTAATTTTAAGACAGGCTAATCAAATCTACAAAAATATAAACGACTACAAACAATTCTACAAGTGTTTTTAGGGAAACATCATGTATGGATGAATGGTTTTTATGTGTGTCATTTTAAAGGAAGCTAAGATATAAATGCATAAATGCTCATGTCATCTCTCTCCAAACAGTAAATCAACCTAAATTCACAAAAATAAACCGAAATGAAATAAAAGACCAATAACAATAGGGTTTTTATGTCGTCATACGTTGTACTAGTCGTGTGTTATCTGAATTAATGGGCTTACGGAAAATTGTAGGGAAATAGCGCGGAAACAGTAAAATATCGACAGAATTGCACAGTTAAAATTCAAAAGTACAATGGCATTTTTACGATCAGTAGAAACTATATTAGACTGAATTACATCGGTGTTACTCATGTTCATGCAATCTTAAGTAGTTTCAAAAGTCGAAACATGTTTTTCAATAATTTCACCTAACCTGGTCATTGACTTGACGCAGTGGCCCAACTAAATGGTTATTTTAATAGAGAACATTGCCTCATATTTAACTTATTAAATGACGATAAAAAATTAAGCTGTATTTCGTGCGACGTAATATTCATCTCAAGAGCTGACTTTTCTTTTATATGAATAAGCCCAACTACAGGTTTTTGTCGAATTTTCAAAATAATCATTTTGAAATATTTTTGGAACTCGAAAATAAATTAAAATGATTGAATTTCATTCGAATAACTAAAGCAGCTTATTCAGATGACAACAAGGAAGGATAGACAGATTAAAAGTTTGAATCAATGAATCGCATAATATGTTTATACCTACATACCTTTAATAGTGTAAATAGGGGGACAAATCAAATAACGCAGATGCTGTATCACATTGAAACATTGTTAAAAATAACTTAAGAATAAGGATGTTCATTCGTCTCTGTCCTTTTCTTGGTTTAGCATTTCCATAATAAAGCAACTGTAAATTTCCTATTATTGTGCGGTAAAAAGGACATAATGTTCAATGTCTTTCATTATTGTAAAAATAATTTTTTGTTCTCTTTGTAATTGAGACGAAGTTACGAATTCGAGATTTCTATAATGCTCGGTTGTTCGGTGAAATATTCACGGCACTCTCTGTGCTTCGCAGTGAGGTTTGTAAAGGTGAACATGAGACGTTTAGCATTAGCATCCGCTACGACGTCGCGACGTAATATGATGAACATGCCAAACAAAAAGGATGCGCCGAAAAAGTGACTACCTGATATTACGTTATATTTTTTATGCAGACAAAAATATGCAAGTATACATTATTTAAACAACAACAAATTTCAGTTCGGTGTTTTTTTGTATGCTTAATTAGTGCTATTTTCAGTAGTCAACTTTAAGTAAGATGGAACTACGGTAGTGAATGTGAATGAGTACGGTACAAAAATAAGTAATTTTGGTATCCTCTTATTTCAATTTTATTTGTAAACAAAATGTCCACAACGGGCGTGGAAATAGTAGGCTAACCATAATGATATCTTGTTTTTAAAAATAAAGTATCAGTATTGTAGCAATGATTTTTTTCTTTGAGAAAGTCTGTTTGATCCTTCCGTCCAGTAACTAAGCAACGCAACAATTCTTAGGATAGTTTTTTAAAGTTGTCAAAAAAAGCAAAACATTTCCGTTACCTGTGTTTTAAAATGGTACATCATGTTATTTTAGAATTCAGATTTTGGAAACAGTTATTTTGGCAACAGACAGTACACACATATGGGTTTATATTCGATTGTTTTTATTTAAAATAGGACCATGTAAATTTAAAGTGTATTTTTGTAATTCTTACACAACATGGTTTGTTGTGTGTAATTCATGTGGTACATAATATAATGGTACTATATTAAACTAAAATTAAATTTCACACACATGTAGCGCTACATCTTTATTACATACTTTCTACCGTGGTTGATACGTTTTTTATTACGGTTTACGCCATTAAACACACGTATTTAAATGTACGACAAATCTGCCAAACCCTAACGGAAGAGAAAACAAAGATAGATTTCCAATTTTAAACACAGGTAATATAAAAACTTGTCGTTATTGCGTACGGTTTAAAAACACTAATTGTAGGTACATTTTTTAGAATATTGTGTACCTAAGCGGAAGTAATAAAATAATTTTACTGAATGATGAATTGTCAGTGAAAAAGCATGCATAAAAAATTTGTATTTTGAACAGGCTATCCGGTGATTCATGTCTTTCCCAGTTTTCTCTCTTTAACTCTTGTGAACGTTTAAATAAGGCCTTTTTGTTTCGACGAATGATAGCATTGGTCAGAATCAGAATAGTTCATAAGAGCATCTATAAATATGCAGATAATTATGTTCTGTAACGTGTCACTTTAGCATTTGTGGGTTTTTACGATTTATAATTTACGCAGAGATTGTTCCTTAACTTAACAAGCCACACGCGGAGCCATCAATGTTTTTATTTTTGTCACGCCTTTCCAAAAAAAAAAATTGACACTAGAATCCTGACATTTAAACTCTCTTTCCCAAGCATACATGCAAATACATACATGCACAGATTGATCCTAAAGGAAATTTCCACTAAATGTCGTTGTTACTAAAAGAAAATCAATATGAACTAAATTTGTTTTATCTATAAGCGTGCAGATATGAAGGCACGCTTATATTAAGTGGTTCATGTAATGATGTAAGTACATTTTATATTCTTTTGGTGCTATTGTCTTGATGTCCTGACAATGGTTTTTACAAGACATGATGAAACGTCCGTCCGTGCATGTATATGTGTATATTTACGCCTAGAAAATGGCGACAAGGAAAGTACGACAATCAGTAATAAGATTAACATTTAGTAAAAGAATAAGTAGTAAAAAAAGAAACGCTTTCGTGCTTCACTTATTTCTTTTTCTTTCATTGATTTTTTGCTGAGTATCAGTTTCCTATGTATTTTTGTACAAAAGTTGTCTGCTTCTGCTTACGCTTAATATTTATAACTACTACAAGTAGTTGACTGGTTGTCCATCATTCATTGTTTGCCGTATACACCCAACCTAACATGAACAATAAGTGTTTATAATGCAAATACATCTTGCCATATAGTTCAACAAAACCCCCAAAAAATGATGAAAATTAAATTGATATCGTAGTAAAAAAAGGTGAAACCATTAAGTCTTCAGCCACGTTATTTACTCTTTTTTTGTGTAAGACATCCTTACATACAATATGTAAACGTGGTAATATTTTGTGACATGCAGCCAGACAATGATGATGGTGGCGTTAATACTAAAGTTTGTTACAAATCATATCATGTTCCTGCCCAGTCAACAAAGAGGAAGCTCGTACATTAGCATTTCATCATAATAATGTTGCTATATCGTTTTTTTTTCTGAAAATGGTTCGTTACAAAAAGGAGTATAATCTCTTCTTCACTCTTTTTGGGTGAGGTTAGAGATACATGAAATGAAAAAAATAATAATGAGAGAAAAAAAGAAACAAGTAACTTGATACAAAACCTCATCACATTGAACACAGGAGAGCTACACATTATATTCTTGCATAAAAGGCCTAACAATGGCAACGAAAAAAACGGGATTTGTCGTTGAGAGCAATGCAATAGTGTAGAACCAATAAACAATGCAGTGTTAAAGTAAACTCTTAAAGGCATTTACGGGTGTTGACATGGCTGACATTTGCATGAATCTAATAAAAAATATGACAGATAATTTTTAAAACCAAAACCACCCTCACTGACTGCTCTCCAATTCGGCTCTTTGCATTTTGAGATTTAAGACACGTAGGAAATTTACTTTAATTTCGACACAGCCAACCATGCAAGGAGCCATTATTACCTTCCTAAACCTAACTAACAATCTTCCTTTTTAACAGACCAGTAGTTAAGTTGTTTTCTTCGTTTAATTTGAACTTGTTGAACATTTTCAATTATACTCTCCGTGGATGCAAAATTTACTAACAGATAAATGTCTAAACCCATAAAAAATGGATTCAACAATGAGTTGTACATCGAATGTAATGTATTGTGCATGTAATATTTTCAGCAGCTTTATACGCCAATTTACTCCGTCTTTTTTACTTTTCTTTCCCAATTTTAACTACTCTAGTGCAATGTTCTACTGGTTTGGCATATGATTTCTCAACATTTTCATGAATCAATTACTAGCAATAAAAAATACAAGGAACGATAGCAATGTCATAATAATTTTTAAAAAGAAAAATATGACATTTATAAAGTCGTTAAACGTTCTCTGTCGCTAGACATCAGTTCATTGGACCAAGATCTCACCAATAATTAGACAGCCATGGTAAAAGACAACGACCTAAATCATAAATGCTGAAAATAGGCACCTAACACACAAATTTCACAGAATAAACTCAACTTAGGCCATTCTTTGAAAAATTAAAAGATGGTTACCAACAGAAAATTCATAACTTTAAAACTTCATTTCACCATCTCCATAACCTTCATTTCACCATTATGATGACACCAAACCGTATTTTGCACTTGAGCGTTGGTGACAATTTGACAATGTGTGATGCTAGTGCAGTGTCACATGCGTGAAACGAATGCGAACCATCGAACAATGAGTGTTAAAACTGGCAGATCCATTACCTAACACCACACTTAATTTAATATGACGCTTTTTTGCACTCCTGCTGTATTTTATATGCAAAAAATGCGTATTTTTAGGGTCGTCATCGGTACGACACGGTTGACTTGATGAGGGTAGATCTTCAGTTATATTTATATGCATTCAACGTACAGATTTATTCCTTCAAAAACGCAAATAAACTCATTAAAAGTATTATGCTGAAAGAAGAATTGCGGTAGTGTGCATGCATGGTTGTAAATATTTTAGCAAGGGTTTATGCGATAAACACTGTCATAAATTTGAGAGGAATAATCATCATCATCCACCACTGTTCCATAAAAAATACCATGTTCTAATGGATATATAACATAACTCAAAAGAGGCTTTACTTATTAAAGGTAAACAGAAAAAATAAAAGATGGTAGTAATCAAGATTCCTTGTATTTTTAAATCTTACTTTCAACTTACATTTGACCTAGTATTTCCTGTGTGGTTCTTTCTCAGCGTTTATTTTGTAGGTGAAGCATACATAATATATGTTTATAGCCAAACATCAGCAAACATCACACTCAACTCTCAATTTTTTAAGGTTTGTAATCACGGTATTCATTTAATTTGAAAAGGTGTTTAAAACATAAACCTTTTTTTGTTGGAAGCCACGTCTTCTGACGAAACCAATTATTTTTCCCCTGTGTCTAACTTTTTTATTGAAGGATTAAGCAACAAAATTTACATAAAGCTACACGGTATTTTTTAGCGCTTCTATTATTGGTCATTGGATATTTTTTTTGTTAAGATTGATTTAGAACTCCTGCAATCTACTATATTAAAATTTTCTCATGTTCTTTTTAATGTACTGGAGTTAATTTTTAAATACATTTCTTCCATTCTTCTTTTTCTAATAAAAAGATTTTTACTGTTTGTCAGTAAATTTCTCTCAACTAATCAGCATAAAAATAATGTTCGGCAAAGCTATTAATAGTTTGCATATTTGAGCATCATCTCCTCAAATCGATTTCAATTACCAGCAATTATGTACGTGCATAATAAAAAAAGTGCACACACAATGCAACAACTGAGTGTGGGATGCGTATTATCATAATAAAGCAGAATGGCATAATAATAATAGTTTGTAAGATGTTCTCTAATCATGATCATCACCATCATCCCCGGTTTTGTTACGCTTTTTATGCAATCATTGTTATTAATCATAATCATGCTGCACTTGCCCAAGTACGGAGTAAAAACATAAAAAGGACGATAAATGTGCTCCAAAGTAAAAAAAAATCTCAACTCATATAATATTATGTATCCAATCACCCGTCTCCTCCCCATCAATGAATATCAGTGTGGATGATTCATTATTATACAACAATACAACACACAAAACATGAGACACGACCATGAATATCTTAACAAGAAATTTGAAAAAAATCATCATCATCAAACTAATATTAAGTGTTATGCTTATGATAGTTGTGTGAGACTATTGAAGCTGTTGTGTCGATTTTATTAGCACAACTTTTAAAGATATACATTATATTGCATTGAGTGAGTGTATAAAAGTAAGAAGCATTGTTACCATTCCATTATTATGAAAACAGTGATACTCGTAAAAGAAGAAATAATAATAGATAGTGTTTCTTGTACACTTCCATAATATCGACTTTATACTTGTATATCAAGCAACAAAGAAGATAGTAAAACAAATAATTGTGTGTGTGTGTGCTATGAAAATGTGCTGAATAATAATTCTGATTGCTTACATGTCAGTTTGAAGTGTCGAAGAAGAAAGGAGGAGAACGACCCAGAATGATGCTCGATTGTGAATACAAGCGTTGCATGCCCTATTATGTTATGTATAACTGTTGTAATTTGTAATACTAAAAATATGAAGGCCCAAACAAATATAAGTTGTAACAACAAGACTGAAGGGAAAATGAGAGATGATTCATGCAAACTTAAAATTTAACTTGGACGCCACACGAGAAGTGCATGATGTCTAGGTGTGAAGCTCACTTCAGATGCATGATGCATCAGACAGAGAACAGGAGATAGGAAGTGTCAAGGAATTAATCAGATTAGGTACGATTCTTTTGTACCTCATCATCAGAATTGGAGGAGAGGAAAATAGACTGTTTTACTTGCAATTTATTAGCAACATGCAATGTTGACTGAATGCATGGAGCTATGTAGCATGTGCTTGCAATATATTAACTTATTTGCAAAAAAAAAATTGTCTAATTGAACTAATATTTGTAATGGTTAAGAAAACTGATTTATGCTGATTTATGAATGAACTCAACTCCACACATGCAATTCAAGATAAATATACAAAGAACGTTAAAAACATGATCATAATATATATTCCCATGTTCCCAGATAATGGTTAGTGATGACGATAATTGACAATGTGATATGTCCTGATTTTTGTTTCAGATAAGATTTTCTTGGGTGTAGGTCTGCACATTATCTTGTGCAAAACTAACCTATCATTATGCTAAATATTCTCTCATGAAACAAATGCCGTGGTTAAAAATACATCACATTATATTTATTTTGGAGGAAAATAAAAAAATTTACCGAGAGAGCCAAGTTTTTTACCGTTAGTCTTCCAGCCAAATATAATGGATCATTTAAATTTGCATATTGTAATTTCACACAAGACTTGACATTAGAAATGAGATTTGGTAGAGACACCGTGAATGAAAATTAATTTTAATCTGTACTGTCATCTATCGCTTTGCACCATATCTGTATAATGTGCACTTTATGAATGAAGTATTTAAGAATTGGCAATTTCTCACAAGAGGTTTCATCATGCATATCGAGTAATCATCATCATCGTCATCATGCCTGCAATTGAAATACTTGGTATAAAGCATTTTTGTCCGTGAGCACATAAGCTTGGGAAACTTAATTAAATGGCAAAGAGCGAGTGCATTGGCATTGTCAACTCTTTAATTTTTACTTGAAGTGCCGAACCAATAAATACCCACTGGTTTTTCAATAAGGCATGCATGAGATGAGATGCTGAACGGTTTTGTTGTGTCGGTCGATATGCGTAATACGGTAAATACTCAGAGTATATTCTTCTTATGACAGTTTTATTGTCTTTTAAAAATATGCTAAGGAAGATCATGCTCATGGATTTCATTTCCTCCTACTTTTTTTATAGTATTTCGTCTTACTACAGCACACACACACACCTACTTTGAAATTTTGAAATCATGCAAAAAAGGAAGGCTAGTAGTTAGTGAAAGCTTCGTAAATCAGACACACTTACATTACATCAGTTACATGTTTAAAAAAAAATTAAACTGAATTCTCTTTTAAAAAAATTTCGAATGGAAGTGCCGCCGACCGAATGACCATGAAATTTATGTAGTTTTTCGGATCATCTTTGTAGAGGTTTATTTGACAATTATAATGCTATATTTTCCTATAATTTAGGTTTAACAACTAGTAGCATCATAGCATACTATTTGTACTCGGATCTAGTAGTTTTCTTTTCTTACACAAGCTATAATTGCATTGCAGTGCATACAACTGGCTTGTTGTTTGGTGCTCTCCTTCTTCTCTTACGTTACATACGACAACAACTAAAAGATCTATGATGAGATGATAGTAGACTTCATTGAAAAGGATGCCAAGGATTTTCCACTTATCGTCCATAGTATACAAATGATGCATAAACAAAAACATCTACTAACAGCATCAAAACTGCCACTATTTTGTGCTCTGCTCCGATTGTAAAAGTGGTACACACGGGAATTGAAGTTCATACATCATATTTTGTATAAATATGACCAGTATAAATTTCAAAGTGCAATGTAGCTGTCGAAAATACTAATAATTTTTTATGCTTTCCCTTGAAATATTTTTTGGGTTGACATTTTATTCTAATTATATCAAAGCCAATATTTAATATCATGTTTTAATGGCTGGCTATGCTTGCAATGCAATGCAGTGTCCAGAAACCTTGATTTAAATACAAACGTGCATCCATATTTTGTGACATGGTTTCAAATGAAAAACAAAATTGCAAGCATTGCAAAAAAACTGAATAAGCATACGCAATAATTTATTTTAAGGCTTACTTCTTTTTTCTTTAATTAGCTGATAACAATGGTGTTCAATCTGGCTGCTGGTCTCTCTCTCTCTCGTGTGGTAAAACTGACACAAGCTTGTGTACAAAAAAATGTTTTTTTTTGTGTTCCTTTCTTTCTCACAGAAACACTTGAGAAAAGATAATACCTTCTTTTTAAAAAACAGTTACAAAGAAAAAATACTTTGTTGAAAACTTTGTTCTGGTTTGTTTTAAGTTATTTTGTTTATCTCCCACTACTTGTTCTTCCTATCTGGCAATTATATGCAACATAGTCCCCCAAAAAAAACCAAGACACGATCACGACCAAACGACTATGATGCACATGAGCTTTTTCTTTTTGAAAAAAGTCAAAGATAACTATGTAAAAATATTTTTAGGGAACAATCCCCGTGCAAATATACAGGGTAAAAAAATAGGAAGGAACAGAGTTTTTTTTTGCTCATGAAAGATTTTTCCCCCTTTTGCTGTTGTGTCGTTTGATGTTACTATTTGTATTATTGCATAGCAAATTTGCTTGTTTTTTTTGCTGTGCCTTTGTTGGCTTCTGTTGGTTCACTATTTGTTGATGTATACGATATTCTTCTCTTTTCACTGCTTCTGCTTCTCACACGCTCTTGCACGACGACGACGATGGAGGATCATCGTCATACCACAAGAAGTGATTACAGATTACTGACTAATGTTTGCTGACGAGGTGCACTGTTTCTCTTTGGATTTTTTTTTCTTCTGAGTTGTGTCTCTAACTCAATCCCATAACGTCAAGGCTCGACTAACAAACTGACTTACTAGAAGACAGAGTGTAAGAAAAATATGCACGGTTTTATCTGCTGAGAACGTCTCTAGACTTAGGTTTTAACGTTACGGGAACGCTGTTTTGCATACAAGACGAAGAAGTACACAAGACAAATTAGTTACAATGATGATATGGTGATAATAATAGTAATACGGTGAATAAAGATAGTATGAGGTGCACGCATACATTTTACCAACTGTAATTGTTGTAATAATGTCGCCAAGTTGGCAGCGATGAGGAGGACGGTGTATGTAGTAGTGGGAATAAAGACTGAGGTTTTGATTAAAGCGAAAGGAGATTTTTTTGTGCAAAAAAAATCATTCCAAATTGTGAATTCGATCTGATTTTTTGAAATACAATTGCAATATAAAATTTGGAATAAAAGATTATAATCAATTTGGAATTTATTATTGAACTATAAGAAAGATGAGAATCAGCTATGAAAGTGCTGGTATTTTTTGGTGATACAGATCTTGCATGTTAAAGACTAAAGTTATTTTTAATTTTTAATAGGGTTATTTCTAAAAAGGAATTTTTTCTTACATATTTAACTTTATAACTAATAGCCTATATAGCTACTATACATTAAATATAATTATATGTGCCTCTATCACTGCGTTTACTTTACTTACTTGGTTCATAATGCATATGGATTTAATTAATTAACTTGGAAATTGTAAATAGTATAATATTTATTAAAAGAGTTGTCTTCTTTGCAACTAGACAATTTAGTTGATGATTTATAGACAAGCTTTTAAAGGATCGTGCAATTACCAACTACTAGTCAATCTCTTTGGAAAATCCAAAAGTATGAAAATAAAATCTCAACGTGGGACCGACGGTCTACTGATCTCTGGAGCCATTCTAGATGTTTTCTTCTCTCTTTCACTTGTCAAATTTTGTTAAGCGTCATTGATTTGTAAAATTCCATGTCATCTGTTAAATTATTTAGTTAGGTTGTGTTTTTCCATTTTTTAAACCATATTACCCAACCTTACTAAATAAGACAAAACATAAATATATTATGGATATACATATTACAAAGTGAAATAGTTAAGTTTCATAAATGGTAGGGTTTAAAAAGAGACTTCTCCACCCTTAAAATGTTTTTTAACCCGAAAGTTCACCCTAAGTAAAGTACGCCCCTCAATTTTCGCAGAGCTTATAAAGGGCTATCTTCAAAAGAAACTGTATGTCAAAATTCATTATGCTTAAAAATCATTACAATTTTTAAAAAAATACTGAAGTAAAAATGCAATTGCACACAAACTAAGTGCTGGCGGGATGTTTTGATAAATTGAATATTTCCATTAAGAAAAGCTATTTATTTGTCGCTACCCAAATCGATATCAAGTTTATCCAAATTGGCTAATTGGAGAAATTCTAGTTTAAGAATTAAAGTTTCAATCTTTGTGTGTCATGAACAAAGAACGACTCAAAATATTTCACACAAAATTGTATTTCCTCAGCATGAGGAATTCAAAAAAAACTAGACAAGAGTTTTTTTTATTAAGAAGTGCAAGTACTTGTACTTCTTATTGCGATCGTATTTCATGTCTGTATGTATGTCTGTATGTCTGTATGTCTGTCTGTCGACCACACTCCAACTACTCCAACGCTAAAGTGTGAGCGATGACCTTTCCCTAGTTCAGAACTGCTTTCCGAACGCCACAAATACTATTAGACTGAAAATGGTAATTTCCCTGCA
>JAQFXM010000148.1:0-68119 GCA_034693345.1 Entomobrya multifasciata
CTTGATCTACATCCTATTCTTTGAAGAACAAAAGCTCATTAGACTAGTATTTTGTAATCCATCTATTCAGTACTGTCGAGTTTGAAGATACTTACTCGAATTTACCCTAGAAGCGTGACTCTTTTCCCCTCTTATGACTTTGACTGAATAATGGATCACTTGATTACACAAAAACATTCAGTCAGACAATTTTTTGTGCATACACAATGAGCCAAAAAATAAATTGATAAACCTGTTTTGGCTCACATAAGAAAATCCTCCTTTCATTTTATTCTAGCGCTTACGAAAAAATGTAGAACTTGAACTTATCAACATGGAGAAAGTAGGAGAGAAAACGAGTGCACTCTGAATGCAATATTCAATGTTAGAAGAATTGTCTTCTCTCTTTCTAGGATGAACTTGCAAAGTAATGCAGAAATGCTGGAACGAAGTCGATTTTCATCAATCATCATAATAATCCATAAAACAGACAGACATAAGTTTGACACATGTGCTGATTTTTGGAATTTCATATCGTTATATTCCGACCTACAATAATACATACTTGGCGTTGGCATGTATGGCGAAGTGTGTTAAAAATATGTAAATGACTATCTGTTAACTTAAAATATGATTTCAAAAGAAATGAGCCGTCTACACAAATACGAATGTGTATGTGTATGTGTGATATACTTCGTTTCTTTATCTATGATCACAAGCACACTGGTATGCATTTATCATTAGACCAAAGTTGTTTCGTACTTTCACTTTACTATTCTTTTATGCTAAAAATATGGTACATATGCCAGAATACTTTTTTCTGCACGAACACCACTTTTAGAGCTCATCGCTCACTCATTCATTTCTCATTCCTCTTCTGCTTATTTACGCTTACGAGGGGAGCTTGTCATCGACACCCCTCAGAATTGCTTGATACCTTGGCTATAGTAAGACACTAGTATAAGCTAAATATTCCCCAAACCGTTCTTTTCAATGGCGCTCCAGCGCAAAGTTACACGGCTTTAAAGTTATCGCCTTTTAAGGAGGGGGTTAACGATTACAAAATCTAAGGTCGTTGTAACGGTAACTGACACTCCAATTCATGCGATGTTCTAAATCTTTTTTGCACTAATCATGCGAATCAATACGTTCGATAAACTTTTTATCTACTTCAATTATTATTCAGTTTCACTCAATCAAGTTATTTTCAATCTGTACTAGATAAGGATGCAACATCACTATTATTTTAGGAAACGCCCACAGCAACCTAAACATGAAATTGATATTCGTTGCAGCGGCGGAAGCGTTTCCCGTAAACGTTAGTTTTCTTTGGATCTGCAAATCATTTTTTAATAGTTTGAAACATGGCAATTGTTTTATAGGCGGTCTTATTTTCATAAGGTCACGCGATTTCAAACTATAGCGTCATTTATAGAAGAATTTACACATTTTCGTACATATCGTATTACTGCTCATGTGTATAATGCTGAAACCAGCTATATAACAAAGGCAATTGACTTTGCAACATTTTAATGAAAATTTCATAAAAATTGATTAAGATTTGGAGATATAACGGCGATATTGCGGATTGCAAAACTCCATTTGAAATACATTACCGTTGGAGTGACGGTTACCGTTGTGATACCATTTGATCTCATCGTTAAAACCCATATGCTGCCTAGTTACAACTTCTTTATATCGCGTCGGCTTCGTGGTTACATTTAAAGTAAATTTCAACATTTTAATGTTATTTTGAGTAAGTCACTAGCTTGCAAATGTCTTTATTATGAAAATCTGAAACATGTCAAAAAGAAACTCTGTATCGTATTTGTACTACAAAGAGTCAATCCATCAATCAAATATTAGTTTAATCATGATTTATCAAATAATGATGTAACATGATTAAACTAAAGTTGGCATCGATAATCGTCTGATTTACTCAAATTTACACTAAAATATTAAATACCTACTTTTAAATGTTACCACGAAGGCGTCGTGAAGCTAGGACGTTGACCCAAAGCAGCATATAGGTTTTCAAAGCCGATAATTTTAAAGTCGTGTAACTTTGCGCTGGAGCGCCATTGAAAAGAACGGTTTGGGGAATAATTAGCTTATACTAGTGTCTTAGTAAAGCCAAAGTATCAAGCGATTCTGAGGGGTGTCGATGACAAGCTCCCCTCGTGAGTATGAAGTAGGCATGATTGAATTGACATTGCTGTAATTTATTATCGTGTTCTGAAGAACAAGCACGAAACAAATACAGTATATTGTAGGTCATCAATACTCTTTAATTGCGTGCTTACAGTGTTTGAACATTGCATTTCAATATTACTCAATTTCGCAAAAATAAGTTACTTAAGTAACGCACGCATTCACGCATAACGACCTATTGTTGTCACTGCTATTTCAAGAAATATTTTTTCTCTAATATATATTGTTACGTAAGATTAATAAAGAGGACACTGTTTTGTTTATAATTTGATGGCTACATCCTGCCAGACTTGTATTTGTTACCTGGTCTCAGCAAAAGGATTATTGGCCTCCTGCATCATGTAAATTGTTCCCACCAATGGATACCGGAATCTTGCCATGGCGACCACCAACGGCTTGGTGCTCTCTATATTTCCACAAATCCACCTGCCTCCATCACCATCCCTACAAGTATCGATAATGTAATTTCAATTTTTACCACAATCGTTTCAAAATTATTTGTTGAATACCGTGTGGCTACTTACTTGTAGATAACCATCGATCTTCCAACTATTGAATTGGGTCCGTAAAGCGGCAAGTTCTGATCCAAGTATACACTCGTGACGTTATCTAAACCGGCCAACGTTCCGTATTTTCCACTGAGATCGCCGAGCTACAAAGTCAAGTTTAAAATATGCACATCATAGTAAGTTAGAGATGCGATGCAACATGAATAGAAAATGAGTTCGTCGTGATTCATTACTTCAAATTGGTCATCAGTTCCACTAGCTGGGTTGGGATAGTTAGCAACATTCACTTGGTAGGGATTCCAGTGACCGCCAGTTTTACTGCAGACTGCTTCTCCGGGCTAAAAAAAATACACAAAATATTTTTTATGTAATATGTTGCATGAAATGAAAGAAAGTTTATTGGCTTCATTCGTCAGGTACAACTATGATGCATAACATTTTATTGTGAAAATTATGAATCCCAAAGAAAAGCGCAAAATGGTATCTCTGCAAATGGCAAAAGCTGGGCAAACCTCAAGACATATTCACTCTGATGACTGATTCATCTTGTCAACAGTAAATCTCACAAACATTAAGCTATCTACTAATTTACCTGTCACATTTTTTCAAATGATTTTAATCAAAAATACAACTTTATCACGTTACCACGAACGTGAGCAAATAATACATAAGGCATTCAAAAAAGTACACACTCATTTAAAACCTAAACTCGTCGGCATGTAAAGTGTCATGTGTACTCTCATCAGGACTAGGACGATGATGATGAGGCTTTATAGTCTGCAATCAATTTCCCTTAAAAAATTTGGAAGTATCATTTATACAACTGTTTATGAATGATATGATATGCATGCATACCAAGTTGTAAGGTACTTGACGTGCCCTTTAGATGATTTTTGTTTTGAATTAAGCTTCGAGCTAGTTGCTTGCATAAGAGCAAACAATTGAAATTAACCGACAGGTTGTCAGTTAATTCTTCATTGCTTGTAATTAGTCACATCTTGCATTTAAACACGACATCAAATTAGTTATTCAAGCATAAATACATACATTAAATAATTTTTTAAAAATAAATTTAACTGCTGTTGGTTGAAACTATTTGGTTACATTGTTACATGACGACAGGCATTAATGAAAATGTTTATCTGAAATATTCCATCAGCTATTTTATTTATGTTCTATCTAGTCATGCCGCTGATGTTTTTGTGATTGATGAATTATATTTTCGAAATTTCAGGTGCTTTACTGCGAGTGATTTGATGACACGTACATCATTATTAGATATCCGTGCAATGAAAATTGCTTGAATAAGTTTTAAGTAACAGACATGACATTATTATTAGAGAATAAGTATTCGTTGACAAGAATATTAATGAGTCACACTCACCCGTCGTTTTTGCAATTTGGGGAATAAATGCACATGGAAAGCACCGCCTCTTGAATTGAGGTTCCTTGCTGTGATGTAAGTTTTCGTTGGGTGAAACGGGGAATTCTGCACAAATGTAAAATTCACCTTGGCTCCATTACCTTGCACCAAGGCAACTCCTTTCTTTGGCTCAATCTGTTAAAAATTACAAAAAAAAAACATTGAGTATATTCAGCTATTAAACAAGATGAAGCAATCATTTCATTTGAAAGGGAGACAATGCAGACATTTCCAAAATTATTTGCAGTTTTCAAAAACTTTCACGATATTCATAATTATTATAAAATTACGGCATGTAGACAGTCATTAAAAACTTTTTGGGGGAGTTCTGTCTGACACATGCTCTGTCGGGATTTTCAGACATTTAACGACTGACTTTGGGAGCACATTTTTAGGTTAATGATCTGATTCATCATGTCTGAAACTAATACATGCTCAAAACGTTCTGAAATAAAAATAACTAAACTGGAAACTTTTACCGATAACTGCTCTTTACTGGGTTGATAGACAGAGGGTTTACTGATAATATTTTTTTAAAGTCATTCACGCGCTGCACGTAATTAAAAAAGGTTGAAACAGCACGTCAACCACCACCACATCCGAAACATGTTTCATTTAAATATAACTTAACTATTTATATATATTTTAACTTCATATAAACGTATTACTTTATTAATATGAATGAATATTATGAATATTTCATGAAATGATTCTAAAATTTAAATCATTGACTCTCATTGAACATTTTTACATTTCCATGCCTTCGTGATTTTAATAATCTTCAAATGATCTTTATTAGCTACCTTTTGAATTCTTGCACATCCCACAATCGTATCAGGTTTATCAGGATGAAACACCACAACAAAAACCTTCCTTCGTCCTCCATACGGAATCGGTGGCAAACTGGCGTCTTTGTAAATCTTTCTTGAGAAAATGGATTGTCTCGCTCCAACACGAATTTTGCCATGTTTTTCGGTCATTTCCCCTGCAGCGCAACTCTCAGTGTCTGACTTGGAGCAATAACCATTTCCTTGCCGATTGTCTGGATCCCACAATTGCTGCAGAGTTTGACAATCTCCATCATCTTCAGAAGAAAGATCAGAAAAAAAGATAAAAATACAATAATACGATACACATTTTTAGAGATCTTATGTCAAGATTTATTTTCTTGAGATTCATGTCGAGTTGATATAAAAAAAATTTCATACAAAGCAGCAAAAGAAGATGCATCTCTAGAAATGATCATGGATTCTTCTCTTTTTTAACTTTAACAACAGCCCATTAAGTTGATCACTCGAGGAAAAAAAGTTGATACCTTCTTAGATAACTTTGTATTGTGATAGGGTGGAGTACAAATATTTCACGACATAAAAGAGGTGTAATGTAAGCTATTAAAGAAGTGTCATCTTCCCTTGAAGAAGTCACAAGTTACTTAGATGACAAAATATATACTATTTTTTATCTCAGCTTTCAATACTTCTTAGCGTCACTTTGTACAAGAGCTTTGTCACTTTTAAACCAAGGAGGTGTGTTGAAAACCATCACATTCGTTTATCTAATGAATAGCCAAAATGTGTTCTTTAATCATTTTGATCATGATTTTTCTGCTTATTTCCAAGTTGTTTTTTAAATGCCTCAGGTAAATCACAAGTGTTTTAAATTTGCATGACATTGGAGCTTTTTGATACACAATATTTACATTTGTGATGAAGTCTGCTTGGTTTGCTATCAAAAAATTCAATAAGCTTTTATTGTACAGGTTGGGTTGGAGATTTCTTTTCATTTATTTAAATATTGCTTGAGGCATATTAAACGGTTTGATTAAAAATTGGGAAATTAATTTGTTCCATTTGGACAAGCGTTCACGCACAGGGACATATCAGGTTACAAATTACCATAACTCTCATTTCATAGTACAATGATTTTTATCTAATCTAGACCAGTTGATAAAATGCAACAATAACGTAGAGATAGGAATGTGGACCACCCGCTGACCATCATCATCTTAGATCTCAACAAGAACATTATATTGTAAAATAGGAAGAAGGTTCAAAGTGAAAAGAAAGTATCAAAAAAGGCAAAAGCATCATAAATTCTTTTTCTAATCAAAACACAAAGTTTTGTTGCTGAATATCTTTGGTTGGTGTTTTGTCATCATTTGTTGTTGTGATATAATGTGCTGGACATACCTCTGGTGTTGGCGTTGTAATCAGTGATGTACAATTTCCAGGCGTGATCTGATGCCGCAGGTCTGTCCTGATTTACATGGAACAGGTCACTGTAAATGGATGTCGTGAGCCCCTCCCGGTCATTCAGAGTCTGGAAATGAACGGTTCCTGCCATCGGTCGCGAGAAATGGGCCACGCCATATCTTGTCTCTGCTTCAGCCTAGAATATATAAATAAAAAGCAAATTAGTTAGATATATAGTTATAACCAGCACAATATATGTAGTTAGTAGTAAAGGAGGAATATATGATGGTTTTTTGAAAAATGAGAAACCTTCATAGGAATGAATTCCATCATCTTGCAACTTGCAATCCCTTCATTCATTCATTTTATAATTAAACAAAAAAAAACACAAAGGAAAAAAAGGATTCATGTGCATAGACAGGTAACCGAAAACTTGAATGGGAACTTGATGAATGAATCTTCCAAATATGATCTTTAGCCCAATCAGGCTACATACTGTTTAAATACACAAATCCATGTTCAGCAGATACACTGCCTGTTTAAAAAAATCATTTTCATTCCCTGCCTTTCGATAATTTTGAATTCATGCATGATTTTAATACCAACTTGGATGTCCTGTGGCGAAGGATGGTATAAAATGTAATAGCAATAATCAAACTTTGATTGAACATTCACAGCTAATTAGAGCCATCATTTTGATTACAGATTAAGCACCATGGATAGATTGTTAGAAGGGTTATTTTTATGCTTGCATTTAACAAATTTAAGAATGACAGCGAATAAATCTCAGCGGTTGTTCCTTACAAAAAGAAGGATTGAAATTCCCAATCAATTCAAATTTTAAATATCAGAAGGCCTTCAAAAAGGATTTTAAAAGTCTCTCAAAGTTACAGCAGGTACATTTGCATAACAGTCAATGTAAGTAGAACATTCAAGAAACATACATATATATTCACTCCTGATCCTAATTGCTTGAAACTGAATCCTCCAGTCCAGTAAATCTTACCGTTGACTGTGCACGCGTTTTTCTACATTTTTTTCATTTATTTCAAAACATTTTCTCCTAAATTCATCGCAAAACAAGCTACAATGTTGAATGTACAGGAATGATTTAAAAAAAAGTTGATTTCGAGGATTTTTTCATGATTTTCATTGTCAGATCATCACATCAATAATTTCATGTACGCAATGCATATGCAAACTATCACAGGTTTTTATTAAAATTGCCCTAATATTATGAGAGAATCTCTTCAATTGGACTGTCGTTATCCTAATTCCTTATCTTTGTTGTCATTAAAGTTATTGCGGTGTCACAATATTATAAAACAGTCTAGCATAATATGTAAGCTCGAATTTTGAGTCCTACTCTCAAATCTACCATTGCAATTTTGTTGTTATGACTTGTCTCAAGAAGATCATGCGCATGCGGAACTTAAAAAATCCTACGAAACTTTTTTTGTTGTTGTACAGATCAAAGATTTTTTATGCTTCATTTTTCAATACATCTATTTTTTGTGCTTCCTCAAAGTTTGCCTGATTACAGTTTGACTTTTGAAATATAGATCACGTAGTCCTTTTATTATGTTATCGGGAAAACACTAGCAAGACACTTAAGTTGCGATTTTAAACATATTTTCTTTCAAGATAACTGAAGAATTCATTGTTTATTACACAGTTTAAGCAACTACGTCCACACTACGTGATTTAGATATCCGTCTCGGACCGAAGCCAAACCATTTGTAATTATACGTTACCCATTTTTTCTAACAGCGATAGTCCCCTTTGATTGAATCAAAATCAAATCATGTAACAAACATACAATTCTTCTTGTCATCTAGGTTTTCAAAATATGTAATACGCAATTTTCAACGTACTACATCTCATCGCGTCTAAAATGTTTAAAGTTTATATCTAATATGAAATTAGATCAAGTTATATTTTCCCTTCATTGCATTAGTTGTTGCCTATGCAATCATCAATACAGTTCTAAAACATCATGCTAACGTGTTCGAATAAAATTCTGATAATCAATTGATTTTGATTTCATACAAAAACCCAGCAGATATACTTACATCAATAGTTGCGCATGTACCGTGGCCTCTTGTGGTAAGTACAAGACTGTGTGCCCAGATTCCATCAGTTCCTGTTAAGTTGAATTTATCAGTTGATAGCACAATGGTAGATTCAGTTGGTAACGTCAGTTTACCAAACACTTCTTCCATTTTCACGATTCTGCGAAATTTTTAGTAAAAAACATAATCATTATTTAGCTCACTTTTTTCTAAACCAAAATGATTTATTTCATTTAATCTTGGATTTCACTTACGGGGATCCCAGTGCGGTACGGTCACACCGGTTATTGGGGTTGGCACCATAGTTCACAGGAAACTCGTGAATCGCCCATGAGTATTCGGTGGGGTCAAGCCAGAGGGATTCAATGCTAACAAGGACAGTGACCTTTGAGCCAAGACCTTCTTGAACAAAAGTTACCGTCCCACGAATCCCTTGTCCGTTTAATGGAGCAAATAGTGTGATACCCTCAGCAAGGCTGATGAAATTGATAACACCTGTGAATAAACATAAAACATAAATGACAAATTAGAACATGACATGAACAGTGATAAAATGCAGCTTATCTATTTATCCATTTTATCCCCGTTTTAGTAATCACTTTTTCAACCCTTTAAGCAAAAAAATAAACATTGCATGTTACTAAATAGGATCTTTAGCATCGGTGAGTTCAACATGGCACTATTATTTCTAACGATGAATATTTAGATTCGATTTTTCATTTATGTATGCTAACGTTTTTGCAATATCTATTTTTATTACTTTGTGATCAAAGAAAATGAAAGGTGGCAAAAAATGTTACAATGAAAGTAAAAGCCCCTTTTTTCTCTTTGAAAAAAATTATGCTCACAATTACTTATTTAACCTCGTTTCTGTGAGAAAATTTTATTAACAATGCACAATCTGTGAACGAATAATTATTAAAAATTTATTGGTAAAATTGTGCTGACTAGTTGGGATAAATTTGTAACGAGTTCACATGACATGTAACTAAATGCATATACGAATACTATATATCACGCATGCAAAAGTACTAACAGCAAATTGAAAACTTTTATAATTCAATAAAACCATGTTTAGAAGAGCACCTTGCATTCTATACAAGATAATGTCAACGTTTAAGTCTTTAATTTAAAAATCATGACTTAGACCGTTGTAAAAATTGCATAGCTCGCAACTTTCAATATCAGTCTGTGTGCTCTGTCTGCGTCCTCAGGTATTAGCTAATTTGCCGTCAATCATAAATCATCATTTTATTTTTGTCTACCTACTGTCATTGCTGACATTGCCCCATAAGGTACAGCAACAATGCATCAACAATTAAATGCAATCGTATTAAGTTTTAGTGAGCATTGAGTATACTTATGTAAGCTTGCCATTCAACTTGAACAATAAACGAATAAAGAGGGAACTTAAAAAGTCATAAAAATCACAAAACAAATTTGAATAGGCATTTACAAGTGTTTAAATCTTAAAAGCCACTATGCACGTTTTGACATTGACAATTTCGAACAATACTTAATTATATAGATTTGTATTATCCAACCACATCTTGTCGGTAAAAACGGTAGGGAAACAATGGCGTTAACTGCGAAAATATTAACATTCCGCGAAAACACGTCAATGCCATTTTTTAAATGTTGGCTTCTCATATTCCAAAAACATAAAAGTATTTTTTACTCTCATGAAAATGTTAATAGTTTCAAGAATCTTTTGTTACACAATTTTTTAGGTTGTGCACTTACACAATAATAATTGAAGCTAAGCTTAAAATGTATACGCAGACATGAAACCTTTTTTTTCTGTATAGAATTATTATCATGGTCATCCTCATCATTACTTTTTTTGTGCATTACACGGATGAATGGCTTCATCATCATCTCATCATATTATTTGTTGGTCGTGGATTATTATGACTACCACTATTGGTTTGCGCATGACATAATTATATGGCATAGAAATTACGTTTACGAGCTCCTAAACGTAAAAACATGTTCATTTTTTTCTACATGGAAAAAATAATTTTCTCCGGCTTTTTTCTATGAAGTCAAGTGCAAGTCCGTCCTACAAGAGAATAAGAAGTAGAAAAGCACACGACGTGCCGCATTTTTTTCCTTTCTCATCATCATCATCATTGTATCCTCTTGTCATGCCTTTCCTTTTGGACCACCCATTAAGAAAACTGGTAACAACAGTAAAAAACAACAATAATAACCCCACCAACAACGATTACTCTCTGTCTCTGTCGTCCACGTAGGTTCACAGAGGTAGTGTTGTAACGTAACATATAGATAAGTGTGGTAGGATTCAGTCCAGTCCAGCAAACTAATATAGCTGGCTGACCAAAAAAACAAGATCACAAACTAAATTGAGATGTATTGAGAAGATGAGCTCAGAAGGCAGTCAGTCAAGCCAAGCTTAAGATACAAAGATTATTTTGTCCATATATGAAGTGTACGCATACTTGTTATGGTGAGGTTGGTTAAGGATCCGTCGCACAAAAAAACTGAAATAACTTTATCAACTTTTTACAATTCACTTGTTTGATTTGGTTTTTTGGACTTCACCAGAATAAAAGGAGAAGGATGTTTATTCATTGTCGTCTTCTTCGGTGGACTACTTATGGCTCAGCAGAATAAAAGAACAGAGAATCCACCTTTTTGAAATAAGAAAGGAACGCCTGGACGAAGGGGAATGCTGTTTGTGAATGATACAGGGATTTTGTAATATGAAATATTTACTTGGTTGTTATCCATCTTTTAACGATGAGATCAAACGGATATTGAAGTATTTTTATGCAGGCATTGTATGCATAGCTTATACGCAATAATCATTAGGGTGTAATGAGACGATTTTTCGTGGCAGCGAACAATTTTTCTTTTCAGTTAAATTCCGGAGGAATGTTGTTGACTAATAAAACGACCAATCATTACAACACTTGACGACAGTAAAACAGTTGTGAAGCAGACTTACGACAAGACATTGGGAGACGTTGACATTTTATGTGGTTGGAGTTCATGTTAAAAGTTAAAATGCTTTCCTTTCATAATATGTATTTAATGATGCAAACTAAAAGAAAAGGTTAAATAACTTAGAAGACATGTCGTGTGGCGTGTGTACAACCATTGTTTTCCATAAGTCACGTCCATATAATCATCAGACCAAAATCTTGTCATAGCACAGCAAAACGAATAGATGGGAAGAGTTTAGATGCATAAATTTTAGACGATAAAGATCTGTCAGCGCAGAAGTGCTGTGACATGACTATGACAATTACATCCCATAAAGCTAGACAGAAACATTTTGCTCTATGTGTGTTATTTTTTGCAGACTATGTATATCAACAGGAGGTACAAAGAGGAAAATCGTAATGCTTAATTATTGCGATCCCCGAGAAAATAAGCTTGGTTCCAGATAAATGTGTATGAGTAAGTTAAGAATGAAACAGTTCATACTTATCATACCATGCTATCTTGATAACTGCATAAATTTGTCAGCATTTTAGGACTCCAATCGAAAATATGGCCATAAGATCAAGGATACATGAACAAGTAGAACTATTGTTCAGCAGCACTCATCAAATATACTGTGAGATAACAAACGGCAAGAAAACTTGCTTCGCTGAAATTATCTGTCAAATAGCCAAAGTGGGTCTTGACAAAGTCTTTTGTCAGATTCTGAGATTGCTTAGGTTAGATAATTTCTTTTGTTTAAAGCCCTTTGACACCTAAATAACTTTCTTCCATAAATAATAATCAGGAGAAGACTCTAGACAGCGGAGGGGTTAAGGAGCCAATGATTCAGCCGCTGGTAGTGCTGCTGCGGTTGCGGTTAGCCATCTCATTAATTTATATATCATGTCATCGTTCTAGATAAGATATTTTTTATGTCAGAATTTAACAAAAGCACATGTAGTAGCACGTAGTCTAGTAAACAAATTCAATCAAATATTACCCATATCAGAATGCAGAAGGATTCAAATCCTTCGTACTATTTTTTCATAATGGCTTGCTACATGCAAAACCTGTATAAAATTAAGCCAAATTAGTTATAGGTACATGCTCAAAAGCAGAGCAGAAAAAAAGGGAACACAATGCTGCATCACTACTCAAACTGATACAACTTCTAATTTGTCATCATCCACCACCAACAAATTTTTTAAATATTAAATCATAAGTTAAAATTTTGGTTTGGTTTGGTTACACGATTAAAAAAACAGTTTGATGTGATACAACCATCATCATCAACACCCCCACCACCACAGTCGTGTGTATGACGGGAATGGCTTCTCATTAATACAACCTTAATAGCACACGAAAATGCAATGGAATGGATGGCTATTAGTTTACTCAACTCATATAGCACAGTATCTCAATCGACTATGTAATTTTTACATAATTTTCGTTTTGGTTTTTTCTTCTATTCAGCACTGCACTCGCAGCAGCAGGTCGGGTCAAACCAAAATTGTTATTATTATGACAGGGTTCACCTATCTGATGAGTCTGTTTGGTTGTTTAAGTTTATAGGTTGCTACATTTGCGGATGATGATAACATTTTTTACAACCATTTTTGAAGCGCTACACCACCACCGACCGATACTCTTTCCGTCAACATGCCTACCATATACCTCTAACAAACAACCACACCATTTTAATTGCATCTTATCAAAACCTCAAGCACAAGCCTTTGTGTCTGTTGAGTAAAAAAGGTGAAAACTTGCAAGACAACATTTTTTCGCTGTGATATGAGCGAACACACAATGATCAAGTCATACTCACTCAACTCATTGACTTTCGGTATTGATCGGTATGTCATGTCGCATTGTTCAGAGATAATTTTGAAAAAAGTAGAATTATTATTATTATCATGTACATCCAATTATTTAATTCGTTGTCTATGTGTCTTATGTAAGATATCTTGAAGCCAAAATTGAAAATGTAACTTTTGTGTGTGTACTTACTGTGTAGAGTGCACTATGGCATCTTATAACAATGAACACAATTTTTTTCTTCCGTTTGCCAGTATAGTAGTATTGGTTACCATAAAACACGTAAAAATAAAGATTCATGGTTAGTAAAAGATGT
This sequence comes from Entomobrya multifasciata, assembly GCA_034693345.1. NCBI lineage: Eukaryota > Metazoa > Arthropoda > Collembola > Entomobryomorpha > Entomobryidae > Entomobrya > Entomobrya multifasciata. The sequence goes on from JAQFXM010000148.1 coordinate 13,470, forward strand.
AGAAAAACGTGTTCTCCAATAATGGAATTGTTATCTGTGTCTATCTATATATATTTCTATGAGACTATTTAACAATACCACCGTTCAACTACCATAAAAAATTACTGTTACGATTAGCATCATCATCGAATTCCTACCAGTCAGTCATAACAATTTGATTTTGAAAAAAGAAGGCTCGTTCTTTTTTCGTTGTTCATTTTTATAACCTTGCTCATTTTCACGAATAAGTCATCAATGCAATGTATCCACAATCCACATACTCTGTCCGACCAACCATCAAGTCCAAATTCCTCTTTGGTCAACAAACTTCTCTCTATGTACATGTCCTAAGCTTCCTGTTTGGATTGGAGTCGTGCTGTTGTTCAACAAGTTGTTACTTTGTTTTTTAATATTCCTTCTTGATTTTGGTGATTCCTATTAAGGACCACTTGTCAAAGAGGGGATGTAATTTGAAAGAAAGGCAAAGGAATGCACACTGGTCATTTAGGATGTCCCGCCGGCCGCTCACGAAGTTCACACAGGATCACTTGCGTTGATTACCAGATTCAATCAAAACTCGTATTAAAGGAAAGGTCAATCTTAAAAACATGAGTATCTCAATACCCCAATCCTTTAGCCGTGGTTTTTTCCTAATGTTTCTAGAGATATTAGATACCTGCCATTTAAAACTGAAACAAAATTTTACGTGCATTCACGGTAAAATGCAAGAAAGAATTCTGAGCGAAAAATTTATCAGCTTTTCACAGCTCACCCACACCTTGATTCCCAAAATGCCACGTCAATTATTCTAATGATGTAAAAATTTTCGACAACACATCAGTTTGGTATAAAAAATCTTATAAATATAAATATCCTCAAATAAATGTATTGATAACTTAAAGCGCAAAGTGCAAGGGAAAGCTGACACTAATCGCAAGTCGCGGTTATGAATATTTATGTCATTTTGAATGATGATGACTCATGTTAGTCACGACTCCAATCGAATCAAATTACTATATGCCCATATCATTTACTGATTACTCATTCAGTTTATAACTTTTCGAATTCCATTTCCTTTTTGTGGGTATACGTCTCAATTAAAGCTGTTTAATTTGCAGAGTTACAGGAAGAAACAAGAAACCAAAGATTATTGATTAATTTAAATTTTACTGTCATTTTAACTGATGGTCGCTGCCCACTGAAGATTTTGTGTCAAAATGCTTAAAACTATATGAGTATACAGTATTGTTAATTTATTTTAAAATATTACCTTACCAAGCAGCAAAACTAAAACCATTCATTCATAATATCGTCGCAACTCGCAGCTACAAAAAAAACTGTAATGCAATCCAACTTGCAAAAACATTTTGCAACAAAATATAGAAATCTTCCTCAAAAATCCCATACATATTATTATAAGAAGAAAACAATACATAATGTATTGTTTGTTTGCAATAATACACTACTCTTACGCAGTATATCTTTTATGAGTCCTCCTCCGGCCTCATAAATTATTCTTGAGTGATTATTTTACTGTATAACTAACCACAAAAATTGTGACAGTGAGTGACACGCCTCGTCATGAAATAAAAATTCATCCCAAACGCAGTAATAATACTCCTGTCCTCCTGTTCTCAGAAACTTTTAATGCAATGTCCTTTTAATTAGCAAAGGAACAGCATCTGTCTTTTGCTACTAGCACACTGTTTTATTTAAAAAACGTCACCAAAGGGGCCACCTTTTTCTTGCTGTGTAACCGTCGCAACAAGGCAAGTGTAAGCCAATTGCTGTTCAAATTGCAAACCTAACTCATACTTTTTAAAATTATGATAGGGCAGGTAACTGTTGAATGAATAATATTGAACTATTGTTAACGTTGTATATTGTGCAATATTTCATAATGACAATAAGACTTGGAGTTTTATCATTTTACTTGGTTGTGACGTGTGACATTATTTTTTTTGAACGCCGTGGCATCTGCCTACGTAAATTAGTTGATTCATTATCATCCACGTAACCTATTGAATAATGACCGGAACAAGGGGGGACATGATGAGGAGGCGATGAATGAATTGAATAATAATTAGGAATAAAAGAGAGAAGGGATTGCACACACAGTTTAGTTACTAGAACAACAATAATAATCGCTTCATAAAAGCAACAAAGCCATTTCATGAGTTTTGTAGGAACAATGTTGTGAAGATGACATAAGAAAAGTATATGATCGAAAGAACAACACAACGTCTGACGTTCGATACTTGGTTGAATAATTTAGATGTATGATGTCGGTCGACCAAGTTTTGTTAGGATAGGAAGACGGACAGTCTAATGGTTTGCATTGTTTCAATCTCGCCAACAGTTCCCTGTAACACAACCAACGTTAAACATGCTAGTTACTTATATCGCACATATTAAATGCGTGCCGTCGGCAGAATTGTGTAATTCATTATTATTCTATAATTTTGTCAGAGGAGAAGTGCAACAATAATGTAATAACTTATTGTACAATACGTTTACTAACAATCACTGACTGAATGAGCTGATTGCAATGAACTCACTTGAGTAGGTAGGCATATTGATTATTCGCTAGCAATATTTTGTCTATAAGCCCTCAAGACAAGTAGCACTGTGGTAGTAAAAAAATAAATAAATTACAGCAAATTATGACTATTCATATATCCTCCATGTTAATATAAGAATGCACGAAATAATGGATACTTCATGAACTTATATCAAGAACAAGAACTTAATTATTGACCACTTTGTGTACGACGGGTACATCCATAAAAAGCGTAACTGGTGGTAACCAACCCGTCTTCTCCTGATTTGTCAAAGAAGTTGTGTGGAGTGCAAAAAAAGTATTCGTGGGAGTCAAGTCAGCAGCAAGCCAAAACAAGAGGATGAAACTTCTCCGATTTGAAAAATGAGCTCTAAAATATGTATACCCATAGACATATGTAACGTAACACATTAATTTGCCTTTAATGATGTTCATCACCATTCATTCATGATACAGATAACAGTAATTACACACAAAGTTACATTTATCATCATCATCATGCATTCTTTTCGTTGTAAAAAGTGAAGAGGAGAGTTTTAAAATGAGTTGATGTAAAATATACACTCCTTATGAAGATGAATTTACATACATATCACATAAATACCTAAAGATTACCTGTCTATTAGAAACATACTTGGTTCTTTCTTTCTTTTTTTGAAGATAAGATGTTTTTCTATGTTAAGTGTGTACTTTAGTCATGGTTGAATCAAAATAATAAACATAGTAAAATATTTATAAAATATGCCAGCAACAGCGGATATGCCGATGCACTTTATTTAAAACACATCCTTTCCCTTTCTTTTTAAGCAACCACGAAAATTATGATACGACAAGGATGATGCTGCTTCTGCTGTGATTTGTGATGTTTCTCATATTTTATCTAAAGTAAATTCCCGAGCGAGCTATATCATTAACATCATTATTCAAGTTGTTTATAATGTTTGACAACAGGAAGAAACAAAAAATTCGTATACAAACAAACCACAACACAATTATTAAATTATAGCTCTTGGTTATGTAACAATGTAACTTGGATACAGGTAAGAGCTAACGGTCGTTCAAACTAGAAAATTCTGGCAAACTTTGGTTTGACGTTGATCAATCAGATTAATACGTTTGTCAGTCATCTCTCGTAAACACAATATACATAACTATAATGATTATCTTACTTTTCACCACATAAAGCTTGAAAAACTACGAACCTTAGTATGTAAACAATATTGACATGTTGTTGTAGCTTAATGGATCAGTTTGGTGCAGCGGAGAGTAGATGAGAAAAATTAACTTGTCGTTTTTTACTTAAAGTATCTGGACATTAATAAAGGATTTTCGTCGACAGGATGTTTTTCGTTATAATAAAGTTGTTTGAAATTATTTCCGGAAGACAAGCGCTACTTGTATAAATCAGTTTTTGAATGGGAAATTTGAGTAATTTCACACGAAAAGCGAAAATGCGTACATGACAAAGGAAATTTTCAAATTTTATAGGCTGTGGTTTCGGATGACATGATTGTATAAATAAATCAGTAGGTTTTTGGATTTGCTTGCGTACCTACATAAATAAATACAGTGAATGTTTTAGTCTGCCGTAAACCATTAATACGCACAGTTTTTTTGCGCAAAAATGTTCTTGATTTGATTTAATAAATAAAATTGCAATAAATCACAATATTTGCACCGTATCATTTCTGTTTTGGACTGTACTGATACATATTATACGGTAGAGTAGAAAACATCACATTTCTCAGTTTTTTTTACTGAGTGGGGATGATAAAAGGATATAAATTAGTAGGCCGATATGCACTGTTGCATATCATCCACATTTTCTGCAAATAACCCACAAGCATTGTCATATTCATCGGTAAATATTGTAGGTACGCTTCTTTCCGTAAATTCTATCCTATTTAAAAGTGATATAGTATAGGTACACACTACACTCATTCATTTATTCTCTCAACTCACGCCTTTTTATCATTTTATCCGTTCACAAAAAAGCTAACAATTTTACTTTTTCTTCCTTTCGTTTTTTACAAATATACATACATACTTGTCGTACGGTATTGTAGCCACGATTTGTCATGGTTTCTTTCTTTTCGCCTCATAAAGTTAAGAAAAACAAAATGATTAATTTTTGTTTGACCTGACAAACTATAAGATTTTGCATTCGCTTTGGTTGTTTGGTTGAATGAGGAACTTGTGTTTGTGTTTTTAACGTAGAAACGTTTTTTAGAGGGAAATAGTGATGCATGATATGATGAGGAACTTTAGTGATCTGATCATATTTCTTACACGTATACATTATGCATGATGTTTGTGTATACAAGCACGTGTTTCCAATTACCTATCTTCCTTCTGTCACTTTTCCTTTCGCATATTAATTGCGTATGCAGTATGCATACATACATAGATTACAGAAAAACTCGGGTTTAACTTATTGCCTAGCTGATAAAGTGGGTATAGTTAATTACAAATAAAAATGTGCTTAACCATTTGGTTCTGATTTTTGATAAAGCACAAACAGCTTGACGCAGGTAAACATGTTTTGTATCCGTGTTTAGCGCAGTAATGGCTCAAAGACAAAAATGTATAAACACAGCAGGAATATCGTTAATTACTACACGTGGCGGCAGTTTTCAAAGCATTCCATCCATTAGTATTTGCTTTAAAATATGTTGAAAGTATTTTAATAATCTAATCATTTCAAAACGTTCTTTTCTTTTTAAACTGCTAACAAGCAAGAATAGACAAAAAATGAAACGTAAGATATGCTTGTCCACCCAAATTCCAAAAGTTACATAAAATATTAAAAAGGTGCAAGTTTTATACAAACCTATGTTGGAGACTGCTGCCAACCAGGGAAACAGAGAGACTACCTAATATTCGCAAGCATTCCAAAGAATGCATGCGAGAGCATTGCACGTTGCAAGAAAACAATTAAACATGTAGCATCAAAGGCCCAGAGTAAACCAAATCATAATGATTTTTATTAATGATCATGCGATTAGGTCGTGTTATGTGAAGTTATTTCGAAATAATCTTCTTGTAAAACCATCAACTTGGATACCTAACTTTGACCTAAGTCAATCAATTAATAAATATAGGCTTTGGTTTTTCCATCAAATACGAATGAGCATAAAAATCATAAAAATTTGATGAATTGTTAGGATACTAAAACCATCTAAAACTAAAGACCCAACAGACAGGCAGATAGCCACCTTCTCATTGGATATTCTTAGAAATACCATTCTGGGCCTTAATTTAAAAACTTAACATAAGTATTGCAGAATGCAGACAACAAACAGAGCTAATAATTTTTTTAAAATCATTTCATTTCGACTCATACATACGCGCTTCCTGTTATGTAGCATATCAATTACCTGAGTATATATCCACTTGGAAGTAATGTACCTACTAGGCATATTCATTACATATGCAACCAGATTTCTTAATGACATTAAAATACTAATTCTTTTTAATCTGCAATTTGTCTGCTTTCATGATTTACTTTTCAAAAGTTTGTTATGCCTTGTCTTTATGCTCATCATCATAATTCTAGAGAGGAAGTGCTTGATAACTTGTTCATTTTTGTTGTTGAGTAGACAATTAATTGAAAGAAAGCATTACTTCTCTTGATTGCTCTGGTTACTCCCCCTTTAAGTCGGTATGAATGAAAGTGCAAGTGTGCATACGCAGTGCACAAGTATAAAAACAAACAAGACAACTACAACAAGGACGTAAATAATATGATTTCAAATCAACTCTCAGGGACACGGGTGGACAGGAACAAAATAGGATGATGATGATGATGGGTGATGGTGGTTGTTGACTCACGAAGACGAGCTTGAATATGATGAGCCATAGAACACATACTATATGCTGAATTTTTAATTAATTTCCTAAACTATTTTCTGATTACTTTGTTAATACTCTCAGGGCAATATGCGTTGCTAATATGAAAGGATGAACAATACACAAGGCAGTCACCAGTGGCTAAATGAGACAGTTTCCTTCCTTAAAACAATTGAATGGAAAACACTGATAAAATATACTACTCTGTAGACTCACTTTAATTCACTACTGCCTTATGCAGAATAAATTAAAAATGTGCTGATTGGACAATGGATAGTTTTAATGATTTATTATGATTAAGTACCAACTTTGTCTAACTTGATTTTTAATAACTTTTCATAATTTTTCACAGTGGACATACTATAATTTATTGTTGTTCCGCAATAAAATCTGAATAGCAAAGCAACATTGTTGCAGTCTGTCATAATTTTTAAGTTATAAAAAACTTTAAAGGTATATCAGCATAATAATAATATGAAGAGCCTGAAAACACATTATATTTAATAGTAAAATAGTTACTCTATGAATGACATTGGGAGATAGAATTGGCTAATAAAAAGCAATCTGATTCTGAGCGTTTTTTAGTACAGAAAGTCGAAATATTTATTTGATAAGTTCTGCACTTTTCTTTTTTCTACAAAATACTCACAGAAAATAGAGACAACCTTGGTCTCACACTATTTATTATTATTACTCAAAAGTTAATTTCCATCTTTTTTCCTATCCCTGCGTTTCAACAATTGGAAAATGTGAACTATTTTCAATATTTTGAATGAATACTTGCTTTTTGTTGTGGTCTTGACACGATTCGAATTGAGATGGAGGATGAGAATGATGAGTTGATGATGATGATATTAATTTTGTATTCATATTATATCTACACACTTTCATACTTTCTGTCACGAATCAAGTCACGAATTTTGAATAACAGCAGCAGCAACAGCAACAAGTGGAAATCGTTATAACCGCGAATAAACTCTTTAGAAGCGTAAAATAATTTGTTGGAGAGAGAGAGACTAACGTTTTCATACTGTCACCACGGATTAAATAAATCAAACGAGCTTTTTTGTTATGTTGTAGTATGAGCGAGTTTTGAGATCGTAATCGAGAGACACTGCAGAAGAATTAATTTAATGCAAAAATTCATTAGACTGTGAATGAAATGCAGGTGAATATAAATATGCTACTGATGATTGTGACTCGACAGTATATTCGATATATATTTTCCACAATTTTCATTCACGATTTCATCAGTCATTACAATTATTTTAGTCATATTCTGGTCATTATTCTTAAGAATATAAGTCACACAGACAGAATGTAGTATAGCATTGACCGTATATTTTATAAAAAGTTTAACAATATTATTGCTTGTTATTAATAAGCCCGTATAATACTGTCGTCGTAATTAGCATTCCGTTCCGTTCGATAAAAATCAGCAATTTCAAGCAATCACTTTGTTTGCTACCTGTTACAAGTTACTATAATACCTTTTAAAATCATTATTCCCTTGCCAAATGCCTTGTCAGCTTCTTTGTTGACCCTTTCATTGCACCATTCAAATTCAAAAGTAAAAATTGAATGCTTCAACTTTTTTGAAACTGTAAATATATTAGCTTCTTTGTTGCTAACGTTGATGACGTTGACGCTGAAATCTTGGTAGGTGTTCGCTTGAAAATAACCGATGGCTTTGCCTGCTCAACTGATATTAACAGTAAGCTTTAAAGGATATTTGCATACATGTATAGCTTTTTAGTTTCAACAAGATTATCACTATCACCTACTTTTTTGGTTTTCAATTTCTTCCTGCTTACTTCCGTACACCATAAGAAAGTGGTGTCAGAAAGAAAGGGTTACAAGTTACAATGCTCAGAGGATTTTGTGGCATCAAAGTTTTTTATTCTTGCTTCAAGAAGAAAGCCTTAGGTATCCCAACAACAGCCCATCCTAAAATACAAAGTATGTCGCAGTCACAGAGCCACAGACGCATGGTCGTATTTATTACTGCTACTACTTACCTTCCGTTTTACTCCTTCCTTTGTTTACTTTGTATTCATGTATGTGTTTTTATCTGCTTATCAATATTCATTTTTATGATTCATGATGACTGATTAACATAAATAAAATATTGGCACATTACATTTTCCTCTCGTATTTATCTTCTCAGCATTTAAAGTGATCGTACAAATGCGTCTCGCCTCAATGCAAATGCAAATCAATAAATAAATAAATACTTTGTTCGAGTATTATCATCATCTATCTAAAATTCATGACATGAGGGATAGTTTTTATTTCGTTTTTGTGTGGTTGTACCTGTGCCTGACCCATTGGGTTTATTGGCTTATTGATAAGTTTAAAAAATACGTATCTTCAGACGAGATGCAACTTGAAATCATTGATCTGATGTTTACTAATATGAATTACTATATGACTTCTTGTGTGCATAGCATAGTCACGTAAAACATTGTAAATTCAAAATTTAAATTATCTATAAACACCAACAACTATTGTTAAATCTACCGTACGGGATTACATTATACGTTATATACCTTGTTGAAAGCTTAATTGAACAATCCCATTTTTTACTAAATCCCTGCATTAACCCTCTCAGTTAACTAAATACCCCGCATAAACTTGAGTATAATATTTCACATCATCATAGTAACATTCATGCATACACATTTCGTTTTTTGCAATTGGTCAGTGTAAAAAGAACTAATCCTTTTACTGGAAACCATAATTGCTGAAATGGATTTTGGTCTTTTTCTTTCTGCTGCTGAACTTTCTGGAGGTGTATATGCACAATACAATGTTTTTTGTTTTGCATAGACAACAATAACAAGTAGGGTGAATAATAGGTTTTGAGTGGCCAGGTTACGAGTCACCACTACCACCACACAATAAGAGGGTCTTATTTTTTATTCTTTCTTATTAGCATTGTTTCAAAACTGATGACAAATTGCAGTCGAACCTGTCTCCTCCGAATAGAAGAATAACTGCTTCATCTTTTCCTTTTATGTAAACAACAATGGGTAGACAGAGAGATTGCTTTAGAAGGCGGATGTCCTCACCGATGGGCTTCTTTTCACCGTGAGGAGAGGAGAGGTTATTGGTAAAATTATGTTTTAAATTTATCAGTTACTAATAAGTCTTTGCGTTACTTTTTAAATTTTACAGTTCGCTGCGACGTCTGTCTGGACTGGCTGGTACTGGCTATATTTAAATGTGTAATGACTTATTGGAAATCACTTGCTGTAGGACTGCATACGTATTTAACAAAGTAAGCTCGAAAAATTATAATGAAGAGAGAGGCAAGTTAAAGCATTTTTAATGTGTACTTTTCGAACTTTATGTCTTATTCAAAAAAATAAAATTTAAGCGCTACATACTCACAGCGCTAGAAACCATAATTTGTATATTTCACAGGGACTTATGGAGTAATAGGCAAGTTTGCATATATATTATATTTCAGCGTGACTTCAATTCCCATTTTGCTGGCGGGTGTTGAGAATAATTGCAAAAACACTGTCTTACGAGCAACTCAAGATATTCTTCAGAGTAAACGGATTTAAACTTTAAAAGCTCACTACTTTGCTTTTGGTGATAGTTACATGTAACGATATGTTCCGTCAAAGTATCCATATCTCGACTTACCATTACCACTTTTGTCACCATGTCACTGCATTATTGATGAATTGAAATCGCTTATTTGTAGTCTTTATTGGGAATTGACTGAACGCCAGCGTCTGTTGTCGATAATCATTATTATCTTCACCTGTGCCAGTTCTAAGCTGAATATGAACACTGACTCATTCAAAATGATTGATCGACAGAACCATAAGTTGTTTATTGGTATCATTATCCAAAATTGGAAAAATGGCGTCTTTTTTCTTTAGATTTAAAAGTAGCATAGTCTAAGATATTAGTATGCTATTGATGGTGTTGCTGTTGCTATAATGCATATTTATCGATTTGATTTGGTCCAAGATATTTTTTCTGAACTGATAATCATTATCCTCATTACAGAGATTGATACAAGAAGAAGAATGTAATGGTGAAAATTTCAAACAAATTGAATAGAGGTTGTGCCTATGTTTGTGTTACTTTTGTTATTGTTGATGTAACCTGATGTAACACAAGTGCAATCAACAAAAGCTTAAAAAGTATAACAATAACAATAAAAATTTATTGAAAAAATGGGGAACATAGGTGATATGTGATGTCGAAGTACATATTTGTACTTTATATGAGTGCAGTGATGACACGCACTGAATCACGCACACAACAAAAATGTTGTGGTCTGGCCATGCATTCCTCCTCTCAATAATATTATTATATTATTCCTCCGTGACATGTCGATTCTTGTGATGTTTCAGTTTGAATATGGAACTCAACTAAAATTTGAAATATAGCTTTTATGGGATTTTTCTTGGGTACAATATTGCTTCTCAATTGCAATTTAGGTAGTTGGACTGTTGATGATGATTGGATTGGACGTGCTCAAGAAACGTGGCGAATTTACACTTTATTTTATTATTATAATGATCCTCTACGAACAGACGAACGACACAAGTCGATCATCATCTCATTTATTTTAATGTTGCCCTCTATCTGCTCTGCTCATGCGGAATTACTTTTTTTATCAGTGATTTTTTTTTTCAATTCTCAAATTTGTACCGTATTTCTGGTTTATTCGGAAGGCGTGCGCGTGAAAAGAGTTTATAACGTAACCAAACCATAAGCAATATTCATTTTTTAAATCTTTACAGAAAATAAAATTAGAAACGATTTGATATCAACTTTGATTTGCAGTAATAAAAAAATTGCTGTTTACGATGTGACGAATGTGCATGTTTTCAAAATAATTTTACATTTTCCGCATAAAAATTACATTTTAACGGAAAAATATCTATAAAATGTCATTATTTATGTGACGACCTTCTTTGAAATGAGCTAAATACAAAAAAAACATATTCAAAACCTTTCAAATATGGAATTTTTACAAGAATCCTAAAAAAATCTGTAAAATAAAATGCCTCATAAAAGTACCACATCAGATAACGGTTTTTACTCTTTGAGACGAAGGCTTGTTTGTTAAGTGCAAGTCTGTGCAAAATTCATTAATAAAATATTTAATGGTTTTTATACATAGTTGCATTGAATGCCGCAATTTCAAATTATATTTTTACATGTCAAACAAATCAAAGCCTTGATTATATTATATGCAGTTATTGCTGCACGTTAATTGCAAAACATTGATAAGTCATAAAAAATACCACCGCCAAACCAATAGAATAGAACCGACCAGACCAATGCAACAAAGTATACTTGTCTAGTAAAAATGTACCAGTGGCTTTCTATTGTCAATCAAAAATGAACATCTCTCTCTCTCTCTCTCTCGCTATCTCTCTTTCTTACCAATTCATCTTTTGTGACAATCATTTTCATCGTCATCATAATGGCTTACCATAAACAATTCTTTTATTGATTGTGAGTTTGCGAATCCAAGTAACTGAACCTCCATGGGATATTATGACAATACTTGCTTATAAAGCTTATATACTTTATATGCGACTTGACTTTTCTAAGAAGCAATCGTCATATCACGTCACGTGATCAAATTAAATTCAAGTATGTGAAATGTGAACAAATCCTCCCAATTAAGCATTTATTTATGACCAGGATCCTTACGTTTATGTTTCATGTTTTGTTTTGAGTGTTAAATTGGAAACTACTAACTCGTAAATGAATTTAAAAGCAGATTAGACACAAACAACGAGACTCACACCTGTGTGTTCTTTTTTTGCTTGTGTTTTATTCTCAATAATGTAGTTAGCCAGTTACAAATAAAATGCCGATGATGTTCATCTGTCTACTTTTTTGTATGTTTTTTAAATTAATTGTTCGAACAGCAATCACAATTTCGCAAATTGCTTGAATGTGTTTGCACGACAATATTCTATTGATGATAACGATAATGATGATGCATTCAATGTCTATCAATTCAAGTGGTTCTTCAAAAAATAAATAGTGAAGAACACTTTGAAAATTTTGTGTAGACTTTTGGAGGTCTATTCACCTCTACTCTCATCATCATAATAAATACATATAATCAAATTAAATCAAGATGAAAAAAATTGGTATAAAAATAGGAGGAAGATAAAAAGAAAAGAAACCCCCAAACAAACAAATTATTTATCGTTATTGTACGCCATTTCACAGCAGCATAACACATTCCTGTTTATTTATGAACTTATCATGTTGTGAACTTTCTCGTTTTCAAGTCTAGTATCATCAACTATTTTAAGTAGAAATTTACCAAGTCTCTTTTACATTTCACACCTTTTGTGTGTTTCTCTCTGACTTCTATTATTATTTATGTTTGTTTACTTATTATTATTAGTCTTCTGAGTACACAACATTGAACACCACAGTTACAACAACTCATGAACAATGTTAACGAATAAAGTATATAATGTCATCGTATCGTCTGTTTTTAAAACTTACACCATACCAGCATCAGAGTTCTTCAGGGAATCCGTTAAAAATAATATCACTTTTTGTAAAAGATTCTCTCTCCCCTTCACAATTTTTTCAAATTATTTTCATCTCGAATATAGATACACGTTCTGATGCAAGGCTTTATGAGAAAACCGCAAGTATTTCGAAAATTCGTACACACAAAAATCTAAAATAAATATTGTCGAGTTCGAGAGAAACAAAGAATGTTGCATTTTTGTGTACAGAATGGATGAGGCGGATCATCATCAATTCATGTCGTAAGTAAAAAAAAGCAATAATCCCTTTGATCCTCCTCGTCGAGTGAATCTATTTTTTGTCCCTTTCAGTTCTCCTTGTCGTTTTTTATGGTGCTACATGCATGCTACCACTTTCAAAGGGTTTAAAACAAACAGAAACTAATGTATACTTTTTTTTCAAAAATTCATCAGAACAACCGAAATAAAAAAAAAACGTTCTTGTCTTTAAGCTCAAAGTACAAGTTAAAATGGTCGCAAACAAGAATGTTTTTCTCTTGTAATTTGTGCAAACTCATCTTCAGCGTGATTCTTGCCACTTTTTTGAATTCTCATGCTGATATACTGATAATATATCATTAATAGGTGAAGAATGGAATATTGTAGTTTGCAAGTGGCAAGATGAGTGGAGTTGGAGTGCAAGTTCCATTCAAACTTTTTTTATTCTTCTTGTTTTGTTAACTTGGAGATGATTTCTTCTTTTTTATTTGAAAGAATAAAAAACTGCTTGCTCTATCTACATTACATGTAATAATAATAAAAAGTAATAATTGTTGACTTTTATATGTATGCTTTGTACTCATTTTCATTTTTATGATTATTTAAGTTGTATTCTCATCTGCACCCTCCATCCACCTGCATTTTTTTGTTGAACGACAGATATATGGAAAAAATTATCATGGTGCCGCATTGTATTACTGTTGACTGTGCCGAGTTATTGGTATTTCATTGCACCGCTTACTTTTTAATATTTTTTTCAATTTTTTTCATAAGAACATTGCATATACATGACATGCATTTTTTATTTTCAAGCCAGCAAGAGAGAGAAGGTTGATAATGATGATAAGCGTGTTTGACACGACGGAACAGTAAGTGTTCACGAAGAAGAAGAGGATAATGATGACGATTATTATGAGGAATTCATTTAAATCATAAATTATGCACTTTAAAAAGATACCCGACCGACACTGCTCAACAAAAGCTTACACTACAGGCATTATGACACATGAAATGATGATTTTTTTCTTTTTTGCTGATACACCTTACATGACGGATGAATTAGCTAGAAGAATTCGCTCGCTTACTACATTATGCTATTTGTTTAAGTTATTTATTATTGTGAATTATGATGAACATAATGCACATTTTATGCACGCAATTTCATTTTTTTGTTTCAGAGGCAAAGACGCATGCATGCACGTATCATATTCATATACTCATCTTATCGAGATGGAGAAAGGAAGGTCTTGTTGCGATGCGTCTCATATGCAATGCGTGTCGAATGCGCACCCATGTCATGTTTTGGCCACGGTGACATCATAAATATTTTGTATTGGTCATGTTTAAACATCGTAAGAAATTGTAAAAATATAGGTAATAAAATTTAGCTTGATGGTAATCTTTCTTTATCGGGATTTAGATGAACAACGACGATTTCATAATAATAATCATATTTGTTTATGTTTAAAAAAGCATGCTACTATTTAATAACTAAAAAGCTAACTAACTGCTGGCATCATCATCACCAAGTTTTGTTTAAGCTGGCTACCTAGAAAGTAGTACAACACGTACAACGTACATGGAGGAGGGATGTAACTTCTGTTATGCAATAGTAAATCGCATTATTGTTACAAACGAGGAAAAAGAGTTGGCAAAATTTTTAGCTAATAGAATTTTGAATGCGTAATATTGATAAATGAACTGCTAAGGAACACGTACATAACTGGGAGGGGATATCTGAGCTTAATTCTATCTTATGTAAGATTACTACAACGTTTTCTTTAGCAAGATGGCAATTTCGTCTAGAAAAAAAATGACGAAAGAACGATTTGAAGATACATAGATTAATGATCAGTTGTACATTTCGTGTTACCACCGATTTCCTTTGTAATATTTTTCAGGTTTTAAATATTTTCGATTGTGTGAAAACAGTAAATGTGTCAATCATGTCATACATATACATGCACCGCTACAATACCTGCAGGTACACTTATTAGCAAACACTACCTATCATGAGGTCAAATCTTCAGCAAATTAAGCATTCAATGACAACTTGACTTTGAGCCCGTCAATTTATGACCATTTTATTTGTGAACATATATTCCCAAAAAACAGCTCCGTTAAAAACATACTTGAGGTTTAGTTTATTGGTTTTGAAATACTATCATTATTATGTATGTTGACACGTTGAACTATCCTCTCAAGGTTCCCTATTATTACTACAATTATTTTTATTGTTCTTCTATTGAAAACTTTATTATTAGGGTCGTTAAAAATTAAGGTAATCTTATGTGTGTTAAGTACGTCATGAAAAAGACACGTTCCAAAATGTCAAATATATGCCAAATCGTAAAGTGTGTATTTAGTTTTTGTTTGCATTTTTTATTCATAAAATAGGAGAGACTTCAACTCGAATTTGAGCACTCAAGTAACACCGTGTAATTACGTAATAGCAGCAATTTCTATTTACCATGAAAATTATAAGGGATGGCACTAACTAAACAATGGTAGATTGTTAAAGATAAAAACACAGGTATTATATTCTTTAAATTATTCTAGCATGGCCATAATTCCATACTAAAAAACCAATAAAATAATATATCTTATGCTTTTCAAGTATATTATGCAAATTCTCAAAACAATTCGCATGTGATATTTTTAGAACGGAATACAAAATGCTACACGCATAAAAAACATTATCAGTATGTCAATATCTCATGAGAATTAATTGGGATTTTATTTGGGTTCAGTGCAAAAAAACGCAATACAAATGTATGCGAAACTTCCGTTTCTTCGTTTTAATTACGATTACTAAACGATAGTATTGTCATAATTATTTTGTTTTGATGATGATGGTGATCTGATGATATGATATACTGACCAATGTAAATTTACAATTTGTATGGTGAATGGTGAATGGTGACACTGAAGATGAATCAGTTTGCACCTTTTTCAATGTATTTCATTTTTCATCACTCATCATCACGTGGCATATTTATTCATCATCTCCACATTCTTCACATTGCAATCCTTAAAACTTCTTACTTACATCATACCTCTTTCAACTCACAAGGAACATGCTGTTTTATTACTTTTATAAAAACCATGTACAACGAAAGAAAGGATTTTTTTGTAAGTTATGTCACTATAACAACTGCAGCATAACTGGTCATAAATAAATTTATCTTTTAGCCATGTAGTTTTAGTTGAGGAAAGTAAGTTGTAAGTTTTAACCTGTTTTTATTTTATTTATTTGTGATATTGCGATATGATAGTCATTATAAAAATTTAGTTTAACTTGAACGAGCAACTTGCTAAACAAATAAAACAGCGGCTTACCGGTGGTGTGTATGATATGATATAAAACTGAGTACTCTCGCACTCCATCCATGTCAAGGTTTGGGATTTTTGAATAATTTATCACAGACCACGTAAGCAAGCAAGTGAAATTGTGACATAGTTTTTCAGGCTTCCGTGCTTTATTATAATCGAATTCGTTGCCGTTTTTCGAACATTTTAAATGTAACAAAATGTAAAACATTTTTACTCATTAGAATTTGTATTGTTACACAAACTGCTCCACAAAAATTGGTGTGTATGTTTGCATATGCAAAAGAGATTATTGGAAACGTTGCGTTGTTGCCGTTATTATGCAAGTCAACTTGATGTTTTTTAAGCATTAAAAATTGTACTTAAACTTCAACCTTTCGTCCTTTTGAGTATGGCGAAGGCAAAAGTGATTTGAAATTTGTTCAGCATTTATTTTTTTCAGAAGAGCCATCGTTTAAATATCCTTTAATCCTTCATTCCTCCGCGTATGGCTATCTTCATAAGCCGGACATTAACACCATCACCTTTAGAAAAATGAGCAGGCGTTTTTTACAATTTTTTAAGCTTGGGCAGTGGCAGGAGCCTGGAGGATCGTTCTTTATTATTATACACCATGACTATTATTACAGCTACATTAAAATATCATTATGTCTAAACTCATTACTGTCATTATTAAAGCATCATTGAACTATAGAGATGGAGAAAATGAGATTTCATTTTTGTGTGTGAATACTTCGACACGACACATGACGGTATTTTCAAACAAGTGCTCTTGTACTGCACTCAGTCCACTACCACCTACACTTGTGTTGACCAAATACAGAGCATCTAAACAAAAATTAACCATTTAGCTGGTCCATTAACGAATATTTAGATTGCTGCAAATCCGACCCGACATGGCTATTAGACCATTCATGGAATTTAGGGATTACAGCTATTAGTCAAGATACATAAGTGCATTGCCATTGCATTGGCTATCTCTGATGTCTAGGTTATTTTCGGGGAAGGCACGTTTTTGTCCCTAAACGTTTTTATTCCTCTCAAACTTTTAACATCTTCTTTTTTAGATGACGTAAATGATTTAAAATTTTGTGAATAAATTCATTATTTTTTCAACCACATTTTTAGACAATTTGGTATGCGAAAGCCACAAAATGATAATTTCCGACTGAAGTTATCCTCATCATTTTTCTACCTTTATTTTTAAGAGGGTAAAAGTGTACAGTTTTTGAAAATTAAAGAGCTTTGCTCCAAATTTCATCAGATTACTTTGATAAAAAACCACAACAATAGTTTTATAACATGTGACAGTCATTTTATAAACCAATTCCACAATCTTGTCAACATTATTTCAAATGAATTCGTTTTGTTTATTTAGGTATTTTTTCTACATTTTCACACCAATTTACATGTTCTGTTTTTTTACTTTCAAAACTGACCAAAAATTGTGTCAAAACAAGTACACCATTAACGTGCACGAATAAGTAACTCAATATAGAGAATCAGTGAACCATGCTTACTATTTTTCGCGGTTATGAGCGACCTACATACCTCCACGCAGCAGGTAAACATGTTCCCTATTCCCAGTCTAATACAATTGCAATTTCTTAAATTTTCGCACACACGCATAAAATCCATTTTTACATAAATTATAATTATCAATCAGAAGAGTAGAAAAAGGACTTTTTCTAAATGTTACAGGAATATTCTTTGAATTATTTACGCAAAGGTGACGTAAAATACATAGAAATCTGTTGTACTCAACAAATCGCATTATTTCAACCAATTATGGACGTTCTTATTGGATAATGACACAGGGACACAGTCCAAAAATCTCA
Organism: Entomobrya multifasciata; assembly: GCA_034693345.1. Classification (NCBI taxonomy): domain Eukaryota; kingdom Metazoa; phylum Arthropoda; class Collembola; order Entomobryomorpha; family Entomobryidae; genus Entomobrya; species Entomobrya multifasciata. The sequence goes on from JAQFXM010000148.1 coordinate 31,781, forward strand.
TTGCCATTGAAAATCTTTCTGTTTTAAAACATAAAATTGTATTCATCCCAAATAAAGGGCGTCTTAACTACAAATGATAACCTTTACATATATGTATTTATACTCCCAGTGGAGTGCCTGTCTTCATGACTACAGCGGGCGATATGCGTACGAATTCCATTTATGCAGGCGTGCTCCAACATGTTTCCCTTTTTGTTTTCATTTAAAATCAGTCAACCAGCAAGTCAATTTTGCGTGGACCGTGGCAGTGTGTAAATTTCTAGTCAAGTTGACAATTTATTCACACGTTCTTAATCTTAATAAATAATGAAGAAACGAACTTCCGCTTCACCAGCAGCAAATCCTTCGCATTAAATTTGTATCCTAGTAGGGAGTACACCCTGAAGTTACTTTTAAAAGTTTCCCTTCAACAACCATTCATTAAGTAGGTTGGATATGTTCCTTAAAAATGAGGAGTACCCTTAAAAGTATTAAACATCTTGCAAAAGTTGTTAGACACAATTTTTAATGAAATATTATTTAAGCCCAACACCTAAAAAAATTATTGGCCATTGTTAATGTGTAATAAAAACACAAATAATAATATATGATTGTTTGCAACAATCAAATCAACAATGACAACAAGATTGAATCGGCAATATAAACCTAATGAAATTTGTACTACATACATATTTTAAAGCATCCTGTCTTTACATGGATACAACAGCCAACCAAACATGACAAGATGGAGATGGACGAGCTAAAAAATCTTAAACATGAGCACAAATTTTGCAACAACGAATTTTTATTAGATTCACCGAGTCATTTCTACACTGCCACCTTCAATCAGTTTTAAATCGCAATACAAAAATTTGACACATCAAAACAAGTTGCATCCTTAGCTTTAAAAAACATCACCATGTACCCTTGTCTTGTCACTTGATTAAAAATGGCAAGTTGAATGGAGTACAATGGAGCACCCACACTGCCTCATCATCATCACCATGATTGGAGTAGGGTGATCACTGTCTCCATTCAGCACCTTCAATAATTGCTAACATGTAGATTGCTTGGGTAGACGATTCAATTCTTTCAAGAAATCAAGCTGTGAAGCCAATAAAATGATAGACAACTTTGTCTATTCCTAACACACAAAAAAGTTTTTGTGCGACTCTGTACATCAAGCAGGCATTGAATAGTGAGAATTTTAAACTTTGAATTTGAAACTGGTGAGCAGCCAACCAAACAATAGTGACAATTTTCATTTGATTAGCTCTGTTTTCCCTTCAAATGTTCATCCTGGTCTTACAAAGAAGAGTTACGAAGTGACATAGATTTTAATCAAATAAGTTATAGTGGTGGAATGCACACGTACATAGGCTTTTAAAGAATGTAAACTTCAATAGAGCATGTCTTTCAAGTGTGAAAGGAAGGTCAACAGGTACACAATAATGATGAATGGTGATGATGATGAATAACGTTTTTTAAATTGTAAAATATTTATATAGACAAAATAGTAAAAAAGAAAGATACACAAACATAGCATTGTTGATTGTTACAGTTACCATATTACAAACAAAGTCAACTGTTAACTAAATTAGTTTCAGGAATGGGCGATAAAAATCAGTAAATTAGAAAGGATTGCGACAACACCTGGCCAGGCGGCCAGAACAACCAAACCATAACAGCATTCCATGAGATTAAATGTTACTTAATATTTGTTTATTTATTTAATTTGCATAAATGCGAAGTTGTCACCTTTAGTAACCAACGCACCACCGCAACCAAATGGTATTTTACCAATAAAAATATATAATACTTGGATTGGTTGTTGGAATGAAAAGGAACGGAGATTTAATAAGCGAAGAACATTAACGCTATGTGGTTCGTTTCGTTTGTTCTTTGATGCATGCATTTGTATACGTAGTGGTGTGTCATGTCATTAATTATTACAATAAGTCTTGAGCAGTTATTCGTGTAGTTAGTTGATGTGTACTTCAACTTCATTTACATCACCTTACCAACAACCAACAAGACATTCCATGTGACTGGCTTGGCTTATCTTGTAATTTAGATTGTAATGTTCTCAATGAGTGTGGTTTGTTGTTGCCATTGGGATGATAAAAATGATTATGTTGATGATGACGATGGGGCAAACCACCTATGCATGGGGATGGGATGTCGAAACCCCACAAATAATAGTGGAGTTTATTATTACAAAAGAGATCTTCACCTTTCATATCATTTATTTATTTAGCAGAACAGCATGCAAATTAAGTGAATCAAAAGCCTTAAATGTTTAACAGCAAAAGTTGAGAGGGAACGTCAAGTCAAAAATGTGCCTTTGGTGGGAGAGGGAGAGAGAGAAACAGTTGCTAATTTAATCAAGATAAAGCTTCCTTGTGGTTATTTTTCAAGATTGGATTTTGTAAGTTTTTAAAGTTTTCCTTTTAAACAAATGGCAAAGTGGTAAGCGCACCAAAAGATCTTGACGAGGTTGACAGCAAATCAAAATATGGATAATGAACACAATGTGTACATAATGGTATTTACTACACGTAGTTTTTTTTGTAAATGATAACTAGCAAGAAAAATTGTTTTACATAATTCCATGTTCGATGTTGTCACCAACTGCGGCTTTTTTTACTTCACATTAATAACAATGTGATAACAATCTGACAATCCATTCGGGTATAAATCTTAATGATAATCCCGTCTTTTTTCGGCTTGCATTGAAATAAAATGATAATAAATAGAATTTTGCAATAAATACGCATTAACATAATTTAAACAGCTCAACGATAAAAACTAAATAGAGGGACAGGTGGGACAGAGTGAACAATATGGATTCACTGATTAACAAGATTATGATTGTTGACTTTATAATAAACAAATAGTAAATGTACATACATACTCACGCAAGATCGCTATCAATTTAATAATCAACGCAAGTTTATGTTTTCAGTGCATCTTTTGGGCTACGGCTACATAAATTTCATGCAAAGGAATTAAACCCTTCAAATCGAAAGGATGTTTAAGTTTGCATGTATCTGCCCACCCAAAACACCTTTGGGATTTGTGAGATAGTTAGGTTCGCATTTTTTTTTGTTAGATTGCTTCGTAAAATCAAAAGCTCAACCTTTGCCATTTGCATCATCATTTCATTATTATAGCTTGCAGTATTGCAAAATTGAGAGCAAAGAAAATCGCTAGCGTGTGTGTATGTGTGTGTGTGCGTATCTACTCCTTATGTTTATATAGGAGTTGTGGAATCATGATGATAATGAAACGATTATTAGATTATGATGATAATGGAAATGCATTTTAAATCATCATCATTGCATTTTGCACAACAACCAGAACAGTTAAAAAGTGCAAGTTAAAACAAGAGGAAGCTACGCAGCACACACGCAAACAAGATATCAGTCTGTCTGAATATGTATTGCTAGCATTTTGTTTGGCAATGTAGCAAGTTTAGCAAAAATCCTCATCATCAATGAAAAATGTCAGAAGGCAAGGGTTGTTATTTATGTAGGTACACTTAAAAATGATTATGATTACTGTGTGCCTCTGCCGGTCTCAATATTTAACAGAGCTTATACACAGCAAAATGTAGCAAGCTACAGTACAGCAGCCCATTATAATTAATAACGCTAGACTATTCAGTTTTACGATGTAACAATGCAATGATTTTAGGCATGGTGATGTACATGTAGTTAAAGAGCAGAAATAGAACTTGTTGTGCGGTATAATTGACCAAATCAATTTGTTTTTTAGCAAAAAATGTAAACAAAACGAGCCAGGAGCAGAGCAGATCAACAATCAGCTTCTTCATATATACCTCACCACGTGCAATTGTTGATTGCTGTGTGGTGTGGTTGGTGAGTAGAGATGTGATGATGTATTTTGGGATGGAGATGGAGAGGAGTACGAGGAAGAGTTTTAGTGATAATTAAAGTAGCTTCTTAAAGTCTCGAGAGAAAAAACGCGATAAGGGCAAAGTTGAAACTGAATTTTGGCGTAACAAAATGGACGTTGCGCAGTATCGTGTTGTTTTTTGCATGCAACAGTTATGCGCTACGACAAGGTTGCTCAGTTGGCAGATGAATTATTTTTTAAATTTAATTTAAAATTGTAAAAAAAAACTGTACAAATGTCGTACATACATATATCTACATCAATTAAGATTGCGATTGCGAACCGTTTTAATTTAATGAATTTGTTCAGCTTTCGTTTTCAATTTCAGTAAAAATTCAAAATATCCTTGTATTATTGAACTATGACCGTACGATACGACGTAATAAAAATTTGAGAAAATTAAGTCGTTAACAAGCCATGTATATTTTGAAATTTAAAATGGAATTAGCAAATTTTTTAAAGTTAAATAAGCCCATGTACAATTTAGTCCCTTTACAATATTTTAGTGTGAAAGTATCTTCTTTTCGGCCCTATAATTGTTTAATGTTTCTCAATAAATGTCAGTATTTACAACCCTGTCAATTTTAGGACATGCAACACAATTTTCTGACAATTATTATCAGCAGAAGCTTAATTTAAAGTGTAAGAATAAGGATACACGAACGTTTCACTTTTTTCTTTAAAAATATACAGGTAAAAGGATGGAAGGTTGAATATGTATGTACATCAATTTTCGTGTTTGCAAAATTGTCCGCAATAATTATGTTGAAAAAATTTCTCAATGCTGTGACAACTTTTATGATTATGATAACTTCACGACCTGTACTTTATTTTGTCACTCAAGGAAAAAATGTACATATGTAATATTTAAATGCATCATTCAACAACATCATATATCACCAAATCCCAGAGAAAAAAATGTTTTACATTACGATACAGCTATTATGGAAGTTACACTGTATGAAATTTTTTTTCTTGTAAAGTGAATTCCCCGCCGGCGTAATTTGCAAGCTGTACATCTTCGTATTACATGGTAGTCAATTTTACTTCTTTAACTAGTATACTTTTTTTTACCCCGTTTAAAACCAAAAATGGAAATCCGACAATAAACTGATATGAATCTCTAGATCTAAATGTACGCAACATTTAAAAATGAAAAATACTTAATGCACTTATGTTTACATCTTTTTTCTTCAAATCTTTCCGAAAAATTTCTCTTGTATCGCTCTGTAATTTGCGAGTAAAAACTGTGTAAACATCATTTTGAATGAGAAAGTTAGAAACACGCATTATTTCTGTTACATTTATGTAACTGTCATGTAATTGACAAATATAAAACGCAAATTTTACTCTCGTTTTCATTATCCGCGCATAATTATCAAAAAATATATACCTTAGTAGTGCTGTCACGTAGGTAACATGTAAGCCATTAAAACAAATAAACTGTGATGTGATGCATTGTCTAATTGTAACAACTGCTATTTAGCAACTTTCGGAACTTCCGCAGGCGGTGCAAGTACCTTTGTGAAAATTGCAATTAAACGGTAAAATCCTCAAAATAAGCTGCTATGTACAAGATGATTTAAGAAATTAATAGCAGCTCATAATTACATATTTAATCGTTACATTTCAGAAAGAAAAGTGAGTGTTTTTCACTTGACATGTTTTTCACAGTTAATAATTTCAGATTTTAAAGTACTTAAAATCTCTGCATTTAATAATGCGTAAGTTGGAATTGTTTTTGACAAAATATTACTAAAAAGTACGGCCAGAGTTCAATGAAAGTATTTTTTTGTTTGTAGATTGCAAAGTTGTGAGGATGATGACGACTTATAATTTCACATTTACATTAATCATTTTGTTATTACAATTTTAATGATGATCATAATTATATGTGGAAGGAAAAATTATATTGTAGTTCTTCACCTGTAAAACAACTTAATCACAATCAAGGAAGCAAGCTGGGTTATAGATTAATCATACAATCAAGTTTGTCGTCAGTTATTTTCATTTTCGCCTCCAAAAAATGTCTTCATTTTGCCAATAGACTTATGATAACCAATGCCATTAAAGGATTGAATCAATGAAATCAAATTCCAACAAATCATACCAAAAATCACAGCATTGCATTGGAGAATAGTGAATGGGCTTTAAAAATTCGCTTGGTAAAAAATGAAACAGGTATCCTCAAGTTTATGAAATGCATGTATCCCATATCATCATCATAATAAAGTTCATGCATAATATTCAGGATAATTTATTACTGATGTGATATGATTATGGTGTCATTCATTGAACATTAGAGTTTTATAGCGCATAATTTATTCTCATCCTGATGATGATTATTCAAACCATTTTGTTATCGGGTGCGCGTGCTATGAACTTGAATTTAGAATTTGCAGTCATTCATAATCAACGAAGCCATATATTTCTAGCCATCTTCACTTTTTACATCACCCAATTTTGTAAGAGTGGCTCATTCACTTGAACAACTTTCCCAAAATTGAGAGAACAATTTTTGAAGGTCGGTTTCTTATCTTTTATTAGTTTTTTTAAAAGATGGGAGTCATTAGTACGTCCAATTTTGCGTCATAACTCCATAGAGAAATAGAGAAACATCTACATATATTACTATCTTCCACTTTGCTTTAGAAGCGTTATTTAGTAATTTTTATGATTACGCAAGGAGATGTATTTGCTCTTTTGGCTTTAAAAATAAAATCTACTGAGATTTTGAAATACAAGTAGGTATGTATGTACGTAACTTTAGGTTCCAGACTCTGGAATCCAGAGGCTCAAGGATTAAAGATATGATGTATACACAACACATAATATAACAACTGTTGTTTCAAGTTCAGTTATATGCTTATCATGGGTGCTTATCAATGGAAACCTGGAAAGTGTAACCGAAACGAGGCACTATAGAACCAACACAACTGAACGCACAAGTAACGATGCAATGTTTATTTTTCTCAATATTTACTGACTATAGTAGTAGTAAAGTATCCCCACTAATGAAATAAGTAAATAATATAAAAAACAAATTTATAATTCTTACCTAAGGTCAGAAGAATCACCCAGGCGGATCTCCTTCGCTGTAGCTTCATTATAGCTAACCCGTCCATTTTGTACAACTGTTGATATGGCTGAATAATTATTTTCCAGCTACCGTGGTAAATTTCTCGAAATTAATGCTGTGTGTATATTTTAAACGTATATTTGTATTTATGGCTATTTATTGATATTCATAGTATAGATTATAGAAGTAAGACAAACAAAAAATCGTGATATGGTATACTGGCACAAATAGCTACTGGCAAATACGTTTCTGAAAAAACTTTTATATTTGTTTAAAAACTACAGTCTTTTGTAAAACTGCTGCTGTAAGTAATTATCTCGGGACGGTTACAAAAATTATATCCCAGTTGGAGTAAAAATGGCTGTCACTTTTTAAAATAATCTTATTATTCTCAAAGGAAATTTGGTATCCAACTTTCCGCTTAGTATCACGCATTCTGTCAGTTTATAAAAGCGTGTATTGTTCTTCACGCAAGATTTGTCATCAGAATAAGAAATTATTAAATCAACTCAGATAATTGTAGTCGCACAATTCTTTCTTTTAATGATTGAAAAGTGCTACAAAGCGTTCAAAAAGCAAAAATATTTTAAAATCTGTGTATGTTTTTTGTGAAAATCGTTTTCAACTTTTTTTATTCCTACGATTTCATTTATCTTTTGTTTGTTTAAAAAACTGTAATTGAGTGTCGCAGTGTATATGTAAAAAAAAATGAAACGTGGTATATAATTATGTTGATTGTTGGTACATTAGGTTGATTATGATGATGAGCTTATTATTATTACGATTAAAATTATTATAGGATTTACATACTCTTCCCATTTCACTTTACGAAAAATAAAAGTGAGTTTTTATTTTTTTGCGTCTTTAGGTAAGCAAGTGTGTAAGTAGGATTTGAAGTAAAGTGCTTCCTTTTCATAACACCTGCTCATACATGAAAATTGCATCAACAGAAAAGTAATTCACGTTCTTTTTTCTCTCTTTTGAATCCGTATTCCGTATCACTGCTTTTCCTTTTTTGCTTAATGCTGCTGCAATTACAAACTATTATGCCAAAAAAGAATGATGCGTGAAAAGGAGGCTTTTATAATGTTTTATCACTTGACTTGTCTGTATGCTCCGACCAAGCAAATAAATTCGCAACTGTTTGTAAACTGCATTCATTCATGCCGAAATTCGCAAAAAAAAAATCTGACGGAGACGGATAGCGAGAAAAATAGGTAGTCAAGTAAGTAGTAATATTCATTCACTGTAATTGCTTGGATGTCATCAGCGTTGTCTTGTCATGCTCTTCAGCTCTACAGCTTCGTTGACATTCTTTGAATGAAGCCAAAATACAAGTAGAGTTTGGATATCTGAGCGTGCATGCAGACGGAAGATGTTCCTTTTGATAATTAACACGCGGTTATTGTTCACTTGCCTATATTAAAATGACGAGATATATAAAATGAAAAGGTGTGCTCTTCTTCTTATTGTCACTACACTGCATATATAAACTATATACTGTTAATTTCAAATGAAAATGAAATTTAATTCAGCGGATGGATGATAAACCCTTTCATATGTAACTTGTATTTGTGCTGTTGTTATTATGGCTAAGGATTTCCGTGATTGACTGTTTTCCGGTCTTTCTTCTTGACGTTTTTTAGATGAAGAATATTACCATAATAGTATTCACGTCGTTCCTTCAACACACACACAAAACCGTTACTCTTATTGGAGGTAAAAAATTCAGTTAGTAGAGTTGCGTTTCACCTATATTTTCTGTCCTGCAAGTTTTGCATCATCGTCACCACCAATGCAACGTAAAAATGGCTAATGTTTGTACAAGCAGACATATAAAAGCACTTTTTTGTATAGCTAACTCTCTGATAGTTTTTCACACAGTAAATGGCTATAAAAATATGCAACTCTTTTTATTTTTTGTTTTCTTAATGATAAGAAACAAGTAACAAGAGTCAACGTTATTTAGTTATTGTTGCATTTACTTGCGTGCCCACAGCAATAAGCGTCATCACCATTCCTCACTCACATCACTTTTCTTTATGATGATGATGGGCAGTAATGTGTGGTTAGTAAAAAGTCACTTCACTAATGCATTTCTTGTAACAATACAAAACAATGTTGTCGTTGCTGTTGTAAAAACGCCTTTTATTTTTTATTCTAATGTTTAGGCAAGGCAGACAGACGCACGGCAGTTGCAGAACCTCTGTATGTGGCTAATGGTAAAAAACAGACGCACTGTTTGCATAAATTGTCTACAAATGTAAATTTTTTGTTGTTTTATTACAATAGTAGTATTAATAACTCATGTCATATGATAAAGGTGAAGATGATACATTCATAGTTTAAAACACATGAACAATGCAAATGAACGCGTGTTTTTCGATGTAAAAAGTGCATAAAACTCTCGTTCTTGTCACAAGGATTACGCTTTATAAGGATTCACTTTTCCTTTCTATTTGTCATGAGAAAATATGTAACACTATATGACCGTCTTCACACACACACGCACAAACAGGTTAACATGCAGTAATGTTAATGGTACATGTTTATGAATATTTTAAGTCACTTTTCTAAATGCTCTTTTTGCGTATCACTCAAAAGTTTTCCTGAAAATCCTTCATGGAGATTTGGAATTTTAGGTAATTGAAATGTAAGACAGGAGTAAAATGGAAGCCGTATACAAACAAGAATACTTTGACATTTGATCGTGATTGTCTTTTGAACTGTCCTTCTGTCACATATGCAAAGTAACAGATTAAAGTTGTATGCACAATTTCACTTTACTTTACTTGTATAGATGAAAATGGCACGGCATGCACAGTTGTCAGCTTGAATGGAGTTGAAAGTCAATTGACCTACAGAAGATTTTTTCGATTGACAATGATACCTACTTGTAGTCCAACGAGCACTTATTAGTTTATAATTCAAATTTAGCTAAAACACAATAACGCACCTACTGGTGAATAGCCAGTAGGAAGAAATGTTTTTGAAAACTAATTTGGATAAATCCAGTTTAAGCAACAGAATGAAGAAAGTTAGTGTGCAAACACACACTCAACATACGGCACAAAAAACCACATGCACATGTGTGAGTGAAGCCAAGACACTATTAACCTTATACTTGAAAGAATGATGATAAAAAGAAACGGTAGAAAAGTTTTAACGATTATATTATTACCAAAACATTGTAAGAGGGTGAGGTGCAGTGCAGTGTGCGCTTCCCTCGAAATACATTGATCTACTGATGGTCAAAACTTTAAAAACATGGCTTGTAGTTAGATGCAATACAACAGTGCTCACTTCTTGAGACTCTTTAAGAGTTGCCTTTGCAACGCTGCTGTTGTAACAAGTCAAGTAAAGGAGTGAGGGAAGATCTTGCAACGTCAAAATGGTAAATAGTAAATGCACAGATTTTTACAAGAGTAATACATTGTTACAAGAATATATTGCATTGTTGCATTGCTTCAAATGAGAAAAGGGCCTAAACATCATCATGAGAACGTGAATTGTACCTGAGAACGAACCACCAGCATTCTACACTATACTTATATGTTACGTTGGTTACTCGATACTGAAGTCAAGACAGTTTGGTTTGGTAAATTGCTGAATGTTGACTCATTGTTGCTGCACTGTATAAACTTATATACAATGTTGCATTTTTGTAGGCATTGATTCTTCAGCAGTCTCTTTTAACTTTTATAGAAAGACATTTTCCATAGAACTAGTATCACCATCACATCATTATCAACAATCCTACGTCTCATAATATGAGTATTCCTACTCAGCAAACGACTTTCAGTATGATATATTCTTGGCGTGGTGGTGTGTAGGCACTTTGCTTACAAAGTTTGGTTTCTTGACGAAGTCCTTTGCTGCTGGTGAAAAAAAGAAACCCTTCTTCATAACCTCTTTGCTTTGGTTAATCGTTAATCATTTTTATAAACTAGTATGCACGTAGATTTTGTGTAGCAGTAAGGCTGAGCATAATTCAATAGAAAGGAAAAATGTTTAGCGAACATCTTCCACACGCATTTAATAATATTTTTGTATGCATTTATTTTAATCAAATAAATGCATCTCTCGTTGCGTTGCGATACAGGAGTCTTGAAAGGGAATTTTTTCGTGAGGAATAATAAGCCAAGAATTTATTTGTAAAACATGCGCTCAACAATCATTCCTGTAATGATAATATCATCAGATATGAAATAAAAATTGTGTATGTAAAGCTTTTGACTATTAAAACGAGAAATAGATTTTTAATAATTAATTATGTTTAATGGTAAAGTACTCCTGCCGTGCTAGCAAGCTTGTGATTATTTTGCATTAGTATGGTTTACTATCTTGTGCTATACTTGACAATTAGATCAACAAATATGTTTACGCATTGGACTTATGAATAACAATTATCATAGCAATAGCATTGTAGCCAGAGCCAGAAGTATTTCAGCTGAAATTGATTTTGGATAATAAAATCGAAAGGAACAAAAAGTTTGGCTACTTTTGATAACCATTCATTTTTGTAGCATTACTGTAAACAGGTATTGCCTTCGTATATTTGGCGTAAATTGATGCTGATGTCGCTGATACTACAAAGGTATTTTTTTGTGATATGATTTAACATTCATATTTTATATTGAATTTATATTAAGCATACATTACTAATACTGATAAATACAATTACTTAACGTGATAGTTTTACTTTTACATGTAGTTTGTTTTATTATTAATATAAAAATGTTTAATTAAATGTTTTACATTGATTCCATTTATGACCCTTCCTTTAGTAAATGGCTTATCATGGAAATAAAAAAAGAACAAACTGACAATGCTTTTTATACTTGATTTGTCAAATTTGAAAATTTCCATAAATTAATTCCTGTTCTCCAAACTGATTTTTCCCATCGAAATCCCATACCGCTATAACCGCACCGCCACTCGTCAAACTGAAACAAAATGACAGAGCTCAGCCCAAAAGATTTTTTCCATTGTAAGTATGAATACGACCGTTGCAGCTTTTGTATAATTCTCCATTCCATGATGAGACGACGATAATAATGATGTCAATTCAGTAACTTTTTCTTGACAGCAGCAGTCGTAGCAAGAAAATCTCTTTTAACCCAACTAAACAAAAAACTAAAGATGAATAGGAATTTTAACGAATAACGACCTTATAAATATGTACATCTCAGTCACTAGGTTTTTTATATGGCGTTCATTCCATTACATTTGCCGGAACGAATGAAATTTCAAAGACGTAGACTACCGTAATAATCCCACATAAATGACTGCCAGTACCAATCGCGGCTTTTTGAATATAAAAAAACTCCGCTCCTCCGTTCCAAATCAGATCCAGTATGTTTTTTTATCCGTCGTTATTTCCAAATTACCTTTAATCTCATCATCATCCTGTAAAATATCTAATGTAACATGAAAACATCACACATAGTACACATGTGTAATAATTGTGAATTTCCCTTCCCGAAGACAAAGTTATCATCAACATCTCAATACCATTTCATCACATCAGACAAAACCGAAATTCCTCCTATTTTTTTCCTTCTGTTCATTTTGTTTAGCGTAACACTAAACTCTTGGACAAAGGAAAACTGTGTTTGTGTTTCTTTTCTTATGTTTGTGTGCAAGTATGTGTAGAAGCTCTGAATAAGAACATTATGAGCGTCTTTTGTTTGCTACAAAAATACAACAGCTCCTTTTGCTCTTTTTTGATTTGGATATTTTTTTTCATTTTGACTCGCCAACAAAAAGAGCAAAATGAGACTTCTATTCATCCGCAGAAGAAGTGTATTTATTTTTTATAAGAAATAAATTCTTCGCCTTGTGTTCCTTATACACGTTTTCTCATTTTTACACCACACCGCACCGGTTACGCATTTTCTACGCGTAATTTACACTTCGAGTCGAAGGCTCAAATATCAAATTTACGCCTTTATCTTGCGCTTTTCTTTACAATTTATGCTAAATGTTTGGTTAGCTTCGCTTGGGTTTTCATGTTTCATGTAAGTACAAGAGAATTGTTCATTTTTATCCTTCATTAGCAAAGATAATGATAATAATGATCAGTCAATAGTAGTTGTTTCGTCATTATCTTACTGCATATCATACAGTAGTTTTGTTCTGATTGTGAAAAGCGCCAAAAATAACATGTCATGGTAACGACAACAGCATAAAGAAATCTTTTCTGTTCTCTGTACAGCGTCGTTACACATCCCATTTTTTTCCTTTTCTCAATCGACATGGAACGCAAGAAGACAAAAAGATATAATATTATTAGAAATATTAGAGAAGTGGTGTAAAAGTGAAAAGTAAAAAAAGTATTTAAAAATTTCACGCGCAAATCATCATAGAACAATAAATTTGCTAAGTCATCCATTAAGTTCGCTTTTGCATGAAAGCGCCTGATGTTGATAATCATGCTAATAATGGTGATGAAGATAATAAGATGATGCTCAATTGACAATTGACAACACCAGCGAGAAATTTAAGTATGAATAATAATAATATTGAGAAACGACACCATACAACACACTAAAAAAGAGAGTTAATCTTTTTATAGAAAAGTGTTTGCTGATCACTCACTCAAGCTCAAGCATAATACCAATTTAATAATCCATCATTTGACATATTATTAATAATTTCACCGTTTGTACATAATTCTCATTGCTTAATCTGTGTTTTAAACAACAACCTGTAATCATAATTATGGTGCAAGAAGAGACGAAGAGACATTTTAGGAATGGATGTGTGAAACAAAATCTTCATCCCTTCTTCATTTTGTTCCTTTTATGCCTAACTAACTATAATTTCTGTTTCGGATAAGACGAAAATAAGGCATTGGGGTTACAAAATACAAAAAAGGAAAGTTTCCTTGTGTAGAAAAGCTCTTTGTTGTACATCTCCATCCTTTTCTTGTTTATATGTAAGGTTCACGCAATTCAAATAAGCGTACTGTTATTATACATCTTGTGTACTAGCTCCTGTAATCTTCCTTACTGATTGAGAAACTCTTTGCGTTTCAAGAAGATTTCATTTGAAGAACGAAAAAGGGTGAAATTGAAAGTTAAAACTGGAAGCATGGTTGACGGGAATGGTGATGTTCTTTTGTATCTATTCTCTTGGCTTGTTTGATTGTATCGATTCTCTCTATCTGCTCACATTGCTTAGAAAATCATGTAGTTATATACGCGATGTATGTATCTCTATAAACAGATGCAGGTTTATATACCTATATTACCTTTTTTAAGCGCCTTGAATTGTTTTCTGGAGCTTGTCTTTGGGTCACTATAATCTCAGGGTAAGTCTTGTTGTCCGTTCGCATTTGGCCGAAAAATACTAGGAAAAGCGGGTTGCCTAGTTTCCGAATTCCAAGTACTCAACCAATTCAAGATTTAAAAAATTTGGACTTCATTAAATTTTCATTCATACATACATACTATTAGCTTGCTACATGTGACTAGGGGGAGTAGATCCCTGCATATCGATATCACTGTTCACATATTCGGACGTAAATTAACAGTTATACAATATTGTACTTAAAACGAACAAAGATAAAAGTAAGTAAGTTTATAATTCGGTAAATAAAACTTCGACACATTTCTTATAGCAGGTATTGGTCGACAAAAGTACAGGGACAAGAAGAGTTTCAGATAGGCTATCGACTACCTTTTCATCTGCTGTTTCTCGATTCAATCAACTTGTAAAATAAAAAGAGTTGGTGTACAGGAACTTTGTATGACTGGGTCAATATGCATCCCTTTGTACCTGACTTGATAGTAATTTGACATTTACTTTCTGTTTCTATAAATATAAAGTTTTAAACACTTCCACTTTTCCTTTCAATATAAAAATACCTGCATACCTACTTATGTACATGCATGTTTGCCACTATTGTCATAGTCATCACGTATGTCGCAAGAAGAGTTAACCTATAAAGCATTCATAGAGCATTCTTCTGTATCATCATCAGCATCCTCTTTTATCGAGCTGTACATCCACAATCAATTACACTTGCTGCTGTAATGCAGGTGGCAAGGACAACACAATAGCCTGACAGACTTGGCAATTCATCTTTCTCGCACATCAAGATTTCTCTTTATTGTCATGTTGATGACCATGATTACGCACTCTACGTACATACGCCGCATATTCACATATGCGTACGTGAATGTTTTTACTAAACCTTAAATTCTTCGTCAAAAGAACAACTAAGCCAGTACTCAATTAAAAAGTACCTGGAAGCTGAACCAATGCAAAATAAAATGTCTCCAGTCATTTTCACTCCACATAATATGATGAAATATGTTTTCATTGTTAAGTCAAAAGATAAATAAGTACAGTTCATTAACACAGATTGTTTATGAACGCTATTGAGAATAAAAACAACATTAAGACTACTGGTCTACATACGATTAGCAAATCCAATGTCAGCTATATTCATAAAATACAATATCGTCAACGACGATAAAACTACGACGTAATAGTCAGCATGCAATCACCAATTTCTTCGTTATCATCAAAACTAAACATAAATACCTACTTCCATGCATATTAATTTTACCTACAGGAGTTTGCCAACATATTTCATCAAACTTATGCTGCTCAAAAAAAAAAATTAGCAATTTGACAGGTAATTTTATTGATATGCAAAACAGCATTTTAATAGGACCACACCGTAAATCCACACGAGAGAATTGATTTGAGAGCGACATGGCATGATTTATCCTTTGGACCTTAAAATTTAATTCTAATTATTTGTATCGCATGTGTAACCGTCATACTATTAAACCATACATCAGATCAGACTATCACACTCCCGCTCAGGTAAATTCTTCTAATACAATCTTTCTAAGTGAATGTTAAACGAATAAATGTCGTAACATGCAGATTAGCCGCATTCTGCAAAACCAAAATTACAAGGACAAATCACTTGGCAAAAATTGTTTGATTTGGATTGTCAACTGTAATAAAATCATAAAATCAACATTCAACTGATCTAAAAAAAATCACAAAACACACGTACAAAAACTCACACATCATTTTTTATTCTTCATGAGAGCTTTCACATTCTCAGGATCCCATCAATTCTTTTTTATCGTTGTCAGTGTTAATATGGTATGATGTGAACTAATCACAATCTAGTGACGTATTTAAGTACTTGTCTGCTCCATCAGTAATAAAATGTCGTTTGTTAAGGGACAGTGGTGCTGACACTTACGCACATTTTCCCTACCTACGCCGGCAGTATGCAATTATAACCACATATAAAACCATAATTATAAGTTGTAAGGGTATTCTATGTTTTATTATATGGATATTTTATTGGTAAATTTATCATTACAAATAACAAGGTTTTACACCTCTTTTTCTCGGCAGTGAAATGAAATACAATAGTCAGTCAGCCAGTCAGTATCATGTAGTTGCTGTGAACTTTACCACCGCGCCCTTTGTTGCGACTCAGCGTTGGCTTCCTTTGGAAATCGAATACTGACTTGTGTTTGTGGTATATTTGCAAATAAATACACAAGCAACATCATAATAGTTTAATCACTTCACAACACATGTGAGTAATTAAATGGTCAGTTTAGATTCTTCACTTGGGATTATGCCAGTTTATGTATGGTTATATACATTGTATGTTAGGGAAAATGTGAGAACATCAAGTTGTTATGCAGCTTATTACGTTATCACATCACTTTTAAAGACGATTAAAGCAAAATTTAATCGCCACTGTTATAGTTGCGTTGTTGCGTACATTAGTCCCCTGTTGTTGTTTGTATGGTAAACTATTGCGAAATGTCAAATCCTCTCATAATTTACACCTATTTTATATTTTCTTCTATGTTGTAGGTAGCCATATACATTTAAATGGCCATTGAATATTAAAAAAACAGATAATTGTATAGATTATACTCTACTAAAATCTCATAGTCTTTTTGTCTTGGTTTCACAGAAGCGCAGTAAAGATATAAAGCAAGCAGGTGTGTATAACGTTTTTACTTGAACTTTAAACTTGAGTTGAGCAATCGAATCGCAATCACAATGTCAAAAAATATTATGTCAAGACAAGACATGTTAAATGTGCTTTACACGAAAGATGACATTTGGGATGCAATATTGATAAATTGTAATTATCAATTTGTACGTCGTGGCAAGATAGAAATCAATTGAATTAAAATGTAAAAACGCCTCCTCCTTTAGCCTCGCTGGGAATTAGTTGCAATTCATGGCTATCAAATCATGTTTTCTTTTTGTGATACATATTAACTTACTAATGATTGATCATAAGAACATTTGAATTATTGAAAAATTCTAAATATGTTATATGATAAGACTCAGGGTGAGTTTATGTCAGGAATTTTTAATATTGATTTGATCTACCTGCTTGTCATATTTGTTATTCATATGATGGGGGTAACTTGCAGATTAGTCTCAAGCTTGTTTCTTGTAGGCGATACCATTGCCATATATTTCGGCACAACACGAAAATTTTGATATGGTAATTACTTTTAAGTATTAAGGTCTGCCATTGTTGTGCAAGTGATTGATGAATCCATAACTTCAATTTAAACACTACTACATGTCTTCAAACACTGAAATTAGTCGTGTCGATATTGATGAATTAATATTGGTTTTCGATTGTCAAGTCAGGTGTGTTATAAAACCTTTTTGATGGGATTTTTCTTTAATAAATCTGGTCGTAAAATAGGCAAGCTAAGTGACATTAAGCCATATTTAAAAACCGTGTTACTTGTAATCATAATTGATGTACATGCACAAGTAACATTTAATAAAATGCAGTTAGTGATTACATTAATGACAAGGGGACGACAATGACGACACAAATTTCGCAATTTAACTTGTCACATAATCAAACGTTGGCGATTATGGAATGGAACATACTATTATTACGACTTTTGTTATGATGCAGGGCATTTGCTCGAAAGAATGAAAGAAATTTTTATTTTAATGACATTGCATACCAAACTTATTTGTCCTTACGCCAAACAATTACAGGTGCGCTGAGTGAACAGGCAGAATGATTGTTAGGAGAGATGTTATAGTGGGTGTTGTTAATGACGCTTGAAGGAATGTCGCCGTTGCGTTGCAGTTAACACTGAACTGACTGACAACGAGCACACAAGTCATTTTTAATGAGTTATAACTGATTTGTACAATGATCGTTTAATAACAGCTTACCAAACTGCAATTCTATTCATACGAGACTACTATACCATTTACGCGTAAATATCAATTGACTGATTGCGAGTGAAAGGTGGCATCTACCAATATTAATCACTTGATGTATAAAACTGATTTTTATTAGAGTTGGCATTGGGAAGAAGGCACGATTTTAATTAGCGAAACAAAAACGTTTTCTCAGCTTGTCAACAGTGGCTTTCAAGAAACTATCACATCACATCACAAGGAGCAGTAGTATCGGTTTGTAAAGAATAGCAATAATTAAAGAAGCAACAAATCCTGTAGCCTGTACTGAAGTTTCTGAAATTTAAAAAATTAAGCATAATTACTCAAAGTCAATGCATAGGTTCCATTTGATAAGGATAGTTTAAAAGTTATTTTTAGGACGAACGTAGGGATGAATACAACGTATATGATAAATTGCACAAGTAATTTTAAGAGAAACGTAAATACACACGGTCCATTTTATTGGCAATCGTTGCAATGTGTCAGGTCAATCAATGCGAAGAAATTTCTTTATGGTCGAATAGCAAGTTATAGCAATATGGTATCTTTAGTTATCGTTATCATAGCAAGCTTGCGAATCTTTTTTGGCAAAAAGAAAATACCATAAATATTCGAAGGATTTCGATTGTCAATTATAATTATGATTAGCTGCAACCACTGCATTTTATATTTAATTAAGAGCCCTCACATCACTTCTCAATTTTCAATGTTAGTGTGTTTATTATGCTCCAACTTCAACTATGACAAAAGCAAATAAAATTCTGATATTAAAATATTGTGCTTAATTGATTGAGACATATTCCCTTCCCATCAGCTCACCTTGTATAATTAAATGAAAGAAAGAAAACTCTTTTTCGAGATATCCACGTCAGTTTGTAATTGCTGAATTTATAACAAATAGTGGTGTCATTATTTATTGACAATTTAATTTGTATTGTTAGTTATATCTTTATTATTAAACACATTCACTTGAATACATATAATTGACTTGCAACAACTATAGGACAACAGCAGAACTACTACTTTGGAATATTAAAATCAAGGTACATACATATATTATTATACATGTATGATTCAGGAGGAAACGAAAAAAATGCCCCATGCCTTGTTCAAGTAGAGTTGAGTGGACGAGAGAGTAATGATAAAATGAAAAGTTTTTTTTCAAATGAAATTCAGAATTAATGCATAGTAGCCATTTGATTAGATTAGGCTTGTAGTGTAGTTTTAGTTGCAATTAGTTGTTTGATAAACTCTTCACCATTAAATTGACATTCTTTTTTTGAACATCTTTATGTACTTTAAGTACTTTAATTTGTAAGTAGTTTTTTTACATTGATAAAGTAAATTACAGATCTAGCAGTTATAATTATAATTAAACCGGGCTAACTATAACCGTCATCAGAGTCATCTGTTAAAAGTTATCAGACAGGATAGATTTAAAAATTGATATCATCTTGTTAAAGAACAAGTTATACGAATTTTAGGTTACATTAGGCAAACAAAAGTTGTATTTCATATTGATATTTTATTTTATACCTAAAAAAAGAAAAAAAAGTTTATGTTGAGGAATGATGACACTGGACTTCGCAAACGATTGTTGCAATTTGGGTTGCTATTTTAAAGTTAAAAGTCATTGGACGACCCAGAAGGGCTGCTATTTGACGTTCCCGTGGAGGTCTGAGAAGCCGCTGCAGAATCAGAAGAATCCATTCCCATGACTGTGCCAAACCAAAGGGGCTGTTTTCTAGTGTTCAAATTGCCAGCGTTTCCCACACCAAGCTTTCGGGCAAGAAACTAAAAAGGGACAGAAAAAAAGTGTAACTTAAAGAGTAATACTCATCATTAGATTATGATCACCATTTTCATGGTCTTTCTTTACATCTTGCACATTAACGTGCTAAAGATGTTATTATTACAAGACTGGCGTCCCCCCACACGACGAACTTTGTATGGCTGTTGTATGCATTTTTTATGAAAAAGAATTCAAATAATAATAATACTTAATATAATAATTAGGAATAACAGCAGCAGCAGCATATCATAAAGCCCCACCGGCTAGTTTTCTTTTTCATCTTCATTATCATCATCATCGCCTGTCATGTGAAATATGCATGTTTACATGTGTGTGTATCCGTGTCTTTTTTATTATCGGCATTGGCAGACATAGTGTATTGTTGTGAGTAGAGTAGACAAATATTGCATACACTTTATTGGAGGTCTTCCCTCACTCACTTCTCCTCCTGCTGTCTGTATGTGTCTGATGCCTTCAGTGTGAATGAAAAATAAAAAATATACTTGGAAGGGGATGAAGAAAAAACACTTTAAGTGAAGTAACGATCCCGGTGGTCCAACAAAGGAGGTGAAAATAAGATGTTCGCTTGATATTTTTTGATTGCCTAGCTTTATTCAAGTGGACGGGAATGGGGCACCCTTGGATAGGCCACCCTGATACTAGTGGGCTGATGCTAGAAATATGTGTGTAGAGTAGAATGTGTTGAAGCTATAAAAAACGAAGGTATTTTCGTCTGACCATGCATGCTATTAACTTTGCCCTCATTATCTGGCAACATTTATGTAAGATTCACTTAAACGGTTCTTCCACCTGTGTATTTTCAATACAATTGTAATTCTAAACGGCTTCTGAGGGAATGTTGGGATGAGCCATGGGGTAATGTGATACACCTGTTTGTTGAGTACAGGTGGCAAGTTGGTGGAATGTTAATATGCGTAAAACAAATTGAAAATGACCTTACTTGGTTGTAATCCAATGTTCGGAGTCTAGCTTGTGGACTCAAGTTCATTTGAAGATGACCTGGAAGGAGGCTTAGCTCAGACATCTCAGGGTTGAGATACCCATTTTCCAAGTCTAGTAGTCCGATTGGGGATGCTAGCCCACTTCGCTTTCCGTTTGTCCATCCCCGACTGTATTGAAATGTTTGGGCTTGGGCTGTAGCAATAATGGCAAGGACTGCAAGGCAGAGAATGGACCAGGATGGGAGTCCTCGTGGACATTTTCTATTTTAAAAACAACGCAATTTTTATCAATTATGACTCTGTTTAAACCCTATTTTATGGTACCAGTGCGATGTGTTTTTGCATGCTTGGATTTTTAGTTACTTTTATAATATTAATTATGAACTGTTGTCGTTTTCTTGTAAAGCAAGGATTTTCTCTATTACTAAACAATAAAAACGCATAAGAGTACGACGAGCCGACCTGTTGGGCTCTACTCTAATGGGTTAGTATGTCTGGAACATCGACTTTTTTATTCATCCAATGTTTTGAGGGAACTGACAATAATGATAAAAGTTTTAAGATTATGATCAGTTTATAGACACGGATTACATTTGCAAAAAATGAATTGTGTATGTAAAATTCCCAATCGACCTGTGAGAATTGTGCACTGGATTAGTCGGGACGAAGTAAAAAAGAAAATACAACAAGGATCAAGCAAAAAATGAAATGTGGGTGGTTGTTCTAGATCAACAGACTTTTTTCAGTGTCGCCTAAAAGCTAGATAAATTGGTAAAGATGATCGTAGAAAACGGTAGAACTTGCTATATCATCATTGTCTTGGTTTTATGAACTGTAAATTATATTGCTTTTTTAGTGTTTATTCTGATTGCCCCTTTGCTTGCTAGTTGGTATTTTGTTTTCATGAAGACTCATATGATGCGCTAATGATGGTGTTTGTATGAAATGTCCATGTGCATTATACACCAAATCTACAAGGTTACATTGGTGCAAATGCTAATTAGATAGTTTACCTTTTTTATAATCACCGAAAAACTAAAGGTTAAGTAATACTCCTTAGCTGTCCTACAATTACAGGTGCTGTTCTCTAATTGACGATTTCACTAGTTAGCTCAAATTGTGATTCACAAAAAACTATCAGTTAAATGAATTGACCTTCCACTGTTTTGCCAAACCTAACATTAAACACTCTGTTTTACGAGCAGTGTAGATGATTACCAATAATTACAAGCATTTTATTATATCACATGAACATTCTTGAAGTCCTGACATATTAATATCATTGCATCAAAGCTTTAGGGTGGTTTTAAACAGTTGAACCTTCGGTATTAAAACAAAAAATAGCAGGGCTAACAAAAACATGAATTTGACCTTTATTGGTTTGCTACTTACTTGTCCCCAATATTGATTTTAACGTATTTCGCGAAAAAAAATCATTGATATTCATAAGGAGAAAAAACCAATTTTTGTGGTCTATTTAACTTGAAATAAATACTAAAAACCATAAACCATTAATCTACTTTGGAAGTTTTGTCACGATTCAACCTCAAGAAGCTTGTACCCGAGACAACATTATTTCAATCTCTAACAGTCTATTTCCTCATGTTTACTTTTTTCATTATTCTCAAGTGTCATAAGAAATAGATCTTACAATTCCTAAGATCTATTTCTTTAATCCTTCCTGCAACCTCTATAGCAAATACACTGCCGCTACCTGCTTCAAATATAAAACTCTTCTTGTAATCTATCTTTACCCTCTTCTGTACATCGCAAATGTATTTTTCTCTCCAAAAGCCTCCATTTTCATTTTCAAGAGATCAAAGTATTTGCAGTGAGCTTTAAATCAATCCTTTCTTATTAACTTTATGATTACGTAAGCATCATATGGTTATTACAATTAATTTTCAAATCAAACATGAAAAATGATTCAAAATAGATTAGTACAAATATTTTGATAATTTGATTTGCTTACCTTGAACGAGATTTTTCCAGCGGGAGTTGGAGGCCGGTGTAAGCTGAAAGATTGACTACTTGAACTGCCATTTTTAACGATGAAATTTGTTGTAGTTGATAACCCAACGATGGATAAGCTTGTGTACAAGATTTAGTTTAAAATGTTGCTAACAAACAACTTCAAATGTTAGATCACTAAATTTTGAAGTCACTTTTAAAATATTATTTCGTTCAGGGGCTTGATTGTATATTTAAAACTCGAATTTTTCTTTGTTGGCTCACGTTTCCCCGTGACTCTTGTGTAAATAATAAATTTGGCCAGGAAGGGTGACAAATGTGATCTCAACCTGGTTCGAAAAAGTTATGTGATCACCCAAAACCATTCCAGAGCCTTTTATACTGTTTCCATTTCGCGACAGTGAAAGCTTGCGGTAATGTGATAATAGACCGTACGAGTTAACATTTAGGTTTGTGATCATCATTATCAAGCCAAAAGTGTCTGGATAATTAGTAAGCAACGCAAGTTCCCGACAAACAAAGAAAAAAGATAAAAAGTACGTTGTACTTACCTACTTGTCTATTGATTAGCTACCACAAAATTACTGGCTTTGGAGACAAATTATATTTGTTATATAACTGAAAATACCAAGTAAACATATTAGACATCCATACAAAATATGTTTACTTATCATGAAAACTAAATGTGTATATGTCTTATTTTTAATACTAGTGAATTTGAGTACAAAAAGTAGGCTCATGCAACAGCCTTCGCACATTTTCACACATGATTGGAAACGCGCATTTCATTTCCAAGAAGAAATGTTGAGATCTTCTCGCCTTTGTTTTTTGTCTAATTTTGTGTAGGTGTAACAAATATTTAATACACAACAGTTTGTTATGCATTTGCTGTTGGGATCGGTAATCTTCTTCTGGAAAAACAAAATGAAAGGGAGACTTTTTTTCTGCTGTGGCATGTGGCATGAAGGTGGAGGTTATGTTACTTCATGTAGCCTGATATTGATCACGAACGTTTCCTACTAATTTTCACTCTATTCACACACCAAGCATCACAAGCAACAACTCCAAAAAGACACGTTGTCTCCTTCTAATCAAGTTTTCGACTCATGTATTGTGTGGAAAACAAGATGCAATTTCAACCCCACAAAAACTTGGAAAAGGGGTAAGTATTTTGGCCTTTTTGTTATTTCGGTTGGAAAGATAGGTAGGTAATGATCATGGTAAAATATGTACATCTATGTCACTTGGATGTATATTTCTCGGTTGACTTAACTCAAATGGAGATTCCTGTTATTTATGTAAGTTTTGCACAAAAATAATAATATGTACAATCCATACTCCCCTTCCGTTCGAATTACAAAGAATAAGTATAATTTGACGCATTTAATATGTACTGCTGTTAAACAAATATAAAGCATCAATAAAATAGTTCTTCCTTACATACTTCAAATTTTAAGGACGTCATTTCTTTCATCAGTACTCTTTTCGTGTGCCAGTAATTATTATGGTTTAATATATGGGATGTTATTTAAAGTATCAATTATATCAATTCTGAAAATACAACATTCATTCATGTAATAATACAGGAAAATCGAAGAACAACGTCTTATCTATTTTGTATGAAGATAAATTCGTTGCATGGTGATCCAATAATTTAAAAAATCAAGCTTTTACTTATTGTGAACTTTATATACTAATACAGATGAGCAGTTGTACCCTGGTTATTTCGGGTGATAATTACAGCATTTAGGACGTGGAAATGGTTTTTTCAGTCAATCTTCTGTTTTAATTTGATTGTCTTAAAACTTTTCTCAAGGTTGTCTCCAAGCTAAAACCAATGGAAGCTAGCTCAAGTACATAGGAATAAGTTAGAATCTTTTTTTCTTCAAATAAACTCGAATACATAGTAATGGGACCGGATTTAGGAGAAAGAAAGCCAAAAAAAATTGGGGAAAACATACATGAATGATCTATTTCAGATTTGACTATCTCGTTTAAATTTAGAATGGAAACAGTTTAAATTATTTTGCTCTTATGTATTGTAATGTGTTGTCAATTTTCAAGATATCAAAACGTAGTTGTTTGATGTACTACTTATATAAACAACTGTTAAACTGTCTCAGTCTCAGTTCATTGTGTAAGTTTCATGAAACCAGTTCTACAAAATATTTTTATTAGCCAGTTAAGATTAAACCGCTTTGGTATATTTTCGCATTATTTTCGTTGTCATATGGTTAATTAAGTTGCAATAGCGGAAAACTTTACACACAAACAAATGTACCTGTTCCAATACAATTAAATTTAATATTCGTTATTTTTTTCAAAGCAGATATTTAAGAAAAAGATTTGTTTTTAATTAGCCGTAATTTGTGACCTATGAACCTGTCGCCAAAACCTGTCTGATGCACTATCAATGCATGTGTTTCTATCTTCAAAATGTTTTTACAAGCTTACAACGCACTTCCTAATTTTTAATGGAATTGTACTGGCTAACAAGCTAAAACTAAAACACAATCACAATTTTTTAATACTGTTTTGAACTCTGTAAAAGAGTATCACTTGTACATACTTATTTAAATTATCTCCAACTAATTGTTTTATTATAATTATGCGTTAAATATATGTAGTCAGCTATTAATTCAAAAGATATCACTACTTGAATGAAATGAAACATAAATTGAGTACAATTTAACTTTCAAATGGACACTATACTGGATTTTGATTAAATACTTAAAATACAATTAAGTAGCGCGAAGAGCTTCATGAATAAATAGTATGTTTTGCGGAAGTCTCATTTCATCACTTTTTGATATTATCGCCTCAGTCTGGCCTCCTGAAATGGTTAAAAAGTACTTTTAAAGGTACATTATTTCTGACAAAAAATTACAAAGTCGGGAAACATTGTGACTTCGCACATTTTATTTTGAAAAATTTTCCTTGATTTTCTGTTTTGTGGTACTAATTACAAGCTTAGAGAAATGTTTTCTTGACTAGTTACGTTTGCTGATTTTTTATGTTTGGTGATTAACAACCATACAAGTTTGTCACTTTAATACCACTTACAGATTTGGCTGAACGCTTTAATGTAGGCTGGGGATTTCGGTTTTTGGATAAAAGGTTCTTAAAAATTACGATCACGTCGACGTGCGTACTTTTGATAAACCCTAGAAGGACTTCATTTGACAAATCAAAAGCTACAAAGTTTGTAGTATTCAAGTTCTCCATGCCTTCATTACATTATACATTACTCTATGATAAAATGTATTGTAATTAATGTTATACTACTTGCTTATACTGTAAAATTTCTGCTCATCCAAGACAAAACATTTTTCAAAGCGACATTATTGCACGAAATATTTCCTTCATGTACACTGCATGCTCAAAATGTAATACCATCAATCATCCCATTCAAATGACCAATTAAAAATAAACTTAGTCTATGGTATCGTAGATAATTATTTCCGGAAGTTTCTGGATTTTTTAATACTGATTCTTAAAAACAATTAATTAATAAACAGGTGGCTCCTCGGTGTGGTGTGCCTGTCGAATCCTGTCCTGAGATATATTTTCTGAAAACAGTGAATTATTTATTAGCACGTGGTCACAAATATTTTTGTAATGTCTAATGTACAAAGATGGTCAAAAAGAAGTTATTCAGTTTCTTCTCAGACAGTAAAATTAAAATTATTATTAGAAAAACAAAATATTACAACTTGTCTAAAGCGGTACTAACTATCTCTGAGTAACTTTAATTGGTCCACGCTTCCTTAATGACTCACGGCATCTGTTTATTTGAATAAGCTTTCCTAAGTCATGTACAACAGGGCTGTCTAATTATTCAACTTGGAAATAAACCATTCTATCTTGCACTTGCTATTTGCAACAGGAGGCATGGACGTGACACGGCATTTGAATTATTTTAATTTTAAAGTGGACTTAGATAATCCGTAAAATATCCTTTTAAGCTACCCTAATATACTTGGATTACCACATGAACAAACCATAGCCTTAATTTTCTATAGTCTCTAGGGTTAATAGAACTTTTTAAAAGATTTAGTCCGGAACGTTCCAGCGTTCGAAAAAATGCAAAACATTTTTTTCAAGGATTACATAAGTTGCATTTTGTGTAAGTGTAATTTTAACTGATAATGTTCGTACATTGTAATGAGTCATCTTTCAAAATACCGAACTTAATTTAATTCTAATTCCACAACATATGATCGATTGAAAGCTTACAATTAAAGCTAACTGTAGAACTAACTAAACCTACATAAGCTTTAAAATCCGACTATTGAATTCCTGAGTCATCCATACCAGACCTATAAACTTGTGATTATGATTTATAACTATAACACGTTACAAAAGTAGCACTGTATGGAATTTGTATTATTTCCCTTTAAAATTTGAAAACTTATGCAGTTGGCACACATATAGTAGAACAATCAATATAAATATTAAATATTCAATAATTTAAAATCCGTAAATTTTGAGTGGAGCAAAATAAAAACATGAATTTTATTGCTAAAGGATGGTGATAATGCCAATAGACGTAGTGTGTTTAAACGTACTGTAAAACGCGTTCAGCGTTACTCGATAATTTATTTTTGTTGTTTTCTTTTAACTGCAAACACCAAAGATAAATCTGCAAATTTTTATTAGTAAATCCCGTATTACTACAATAACATCTGCAGTTGTGACTGTAAAAATACTATAAAATAAATGGTTAATAGTAAATCCGCTGCATGGTATGTAATACTAATCGTAATTTGTTTTTTAGAAATTTTATGATAATAAGAGGATCACATGCATGCCATTTTTTGTGGAGTCTGTGGAGAGATTTTTTACATGCAACAAATGCCAAAGTGGAAGGTTTGGTCTGAAGACAACGATCATTTCCTATTTACTTTTTGGTCAGTGCGGAGGACGATATTTGTCGAGCTGGAAGAACATAATTATACAATATATAATAGTGCGTACATATTTCTTTTCAAGTCCCGAATTCCATATTTTTATACACGTTTCATTTTTTATACCATTTTGATTTACAAAAATGGAATTTGACTTTACCGAGCATTATATTTTACTAGAAATTGATCCTTTTAATTGGGACACTATTTTTCTTTACGTGTTTTACGTTGAAATTACAAAAACCCTGAAATTCATGCTCAGAAAACCAGTGATTGTAAGAGAAAAAGTTCGGCCGTCAAGAATTCATTTAAATATACAACAATAGAGTATTTTTCTCTTATTGACAAAAAATAATCTCTTTTGTGATACAAAAACAATCGTAATTTATGTCACATGTAAGAAGATCTCATAAAGTTATATTTTAGGAATTAAACATAAGACAAATATTAAAATATCAACTGTTAAGTGCAAAATTAAACTCAAAAGACTTGTCAATTGCTTGTGACATACATATTCCGATGAGTGGATGATTCTGGACTACATTATTGGAGTTAATTATTAAAGTAAGATATCTTTCACCTTTCGTTTCTAGCATTTTACTTTTTTTGTAAAAATGATCTTCAAGCTTTACAAATACACAATGTACCGGCATCTAGAGCTTTGTTAAAGAATCATTTCAAAGCAGCATCATAAATATCCGTGCTAACTTGGTTGAAGGATCAAAAGATGGTGCTGGGGATTTTAGGTGATGATATGTGTTCGTTATCTTAAATCTGTTTACTCTGTACTGTACTCTAAAAATCTAGGTTATTTAAGGTAACAAGAAAAACAAAATTTCTTCAAGTCAATTTGCTATTTGACTCACGTTTTTACTATGCATTTAAATTTTATTTTGTGGAGTATCCTAAGAATTTCTCAAAACCGAAATGAAATAAATTGAAATTTATTCCATGCAAAAAAATACAAACTCGTGTCAAAAGTATCTGACCTGATCGATATATCAAAACAGATAAGTTAACTAGAAACCGTTTTAAATTTCACATAAAAAAGGGGAGAGATGAATCATCTGTCACGTTGCACATGTCACTCTCCCTAAAATTACATGTATCTATCATCCGATCAACAGCTTTAGCATCTGGAAAAAAAACCTTCTCGAATCACAATTTGTGATGACTTCCAAGCAATAATTATAATTAGTTCTATTTAAGTGTGATATTGAATAGATTAGAAATATCAGATTTGTCAGTTCATTCTTTTGAAGTTTTTCATTTGTTCCGCTTTGATGACTCATGCATGGCCTGTGCAGTGTTAGGTTGTATTACGTAGTATTTCTCTTGCAAATATATTTTTTTTAACACGGTACTGTGGTTTATATGGTGATTTCGACTTGACGATGATAAAAATCTTTGTTGGAAATTTCAACCAACTAACCAATAACCTACGTCAACCAACGCCATGTTAAAAAGCACAATAAGAATAAATTCAAGAAATATGTGTAAAAAAATGTACAAGGCGAGAGGTGTGGATATTATCAACTATGCATTTTGTATTTGCAGACTGTAATTACATACTTTATCATACACTTTTTTTTGATGAGGATAGCAAGTTTTAAGTAAATTTTGTGTTCATTCTTTATGAAATTCCCACTGCAACTTGCAAACCTACATACATATTTTAACGTTCACATCAAAACTACACTACAAGCATTCCATTTAGGCAAATAGACTCTTAAATTGTTCAACCAACATAAACACGAGAATCCAAATTTCCGCAATAATGTAGAGTAAGTTAAATTAGACTGGGATGTAGTCTTTGTAAAGTCTCTCACTATCAACTAAATTATTACCTTTGGAAATTTTTGCAATTACAAAACAAAACTGTATAGCATGTACATTTTCATCCTTTCTGTACATCAGAACGTTTCTCAAGTCAAATGATAATGATATTTTGCTGATTTTCATGCAACTAATTATATTTTCAAATTAGATCGTATCATAAAATCATAATCATAATATAATAGCAGGTATAATGGTTATATTTATTACATACTTGCATTACGTATCTGTGCATTATGTGTTTAATAGCTGCTAGATATTCTGGTTATAATTTTCATTAGCTTTTGTGTTACGACTTATATTTTTTTCTTATATTTGTGCGGTGTGAATACATAAATGTTTAACTCTTAACGTTTTGAACTTTCAGACCATGAAAGTATTTGTTCCAGATAAAAATTTCCAAACAATTTCGTGTAAATTTATTAAGTTTACAAATTTATTTTGACGTTTATTTGTTATTTGTTGAAAATTTAATAGCTACAAGATTAAAATATTTCAAATTCAACAAAAAATATTCGAAAGGATGAAAAATTTCTGCTAAACATATTTGATGAGTAACGGTATCATATTCTGAAAACATTAAAACCTTTCCCCGTTTAATTCTTTTTGTTTTCGAGTGTTAGACAAATTACACAAATAGTTTCAAATGAAAACCATGTTTAATATTTCCAGTTCTGCAGTGAATCAAATAAATATCCAGTGAAACTTTGTTGGTGAGTTTACTTATTTCGCTTACTTAAATCAAAGTGATTGGTCTTCCGACACTAAAGTTTGTTTTTCGCATGTCACTCAAAAATGACCTCATGTTGGTTTGATTATGGTAGTAGCAGTAGCAACACTTGTTGCTGTGATGTTGGATTTTAGTGAATTCGGTATTCATGTTGTAACTTAAAATAAATGACCATAATAAACAAATCTTGTCAAAGTTCACAACAAGCACGAGCGTAGAAGATGGATGCAGTGTAGGTATGTATGGTTGGCTAAATCTAATATTATTGTACCAACAAACCGCAATCAACAGGCGTGTAGGTTGTTGACAAAGTCAGTGGGTGTGTGTGTCAGCAGCCCAGCATGCATGTATTTTTTTAAAAGATTTAAATGGAAAAAAGGATAAATAATTGCGAATTTCCCTATTTTCTGTCTTCATGGTGGTGGTGGTTGGGGTATCCATGATAATAATGATGCAAGATGTTTTATGATGGACGTAAGTCAGTTTATGACAAATAATAAAAAATCGCGAAAGGCGACACATTTTGTACCATTGATACGCTGTGAAATAACAAGGGTCTCTTTATTCATTCGGAAAATAATTACCCAATTCCCATAGGACGACAACGGCTACAACAAATACATCAACCATCACCACCATTCTCAGTCAGTCAAATTTGCGATTACTTTGCTCTGTGAAGGCCATTTTTTATACTAAAAATATCTCTTGGTGTAAAAATGTAGGTTTGATCTATCTATGCTATATTTTAATACTTGTATGCGAGTATTATATCTACCTACATTTCACTCCTTTTCGTGCACTTATTTATCTTTTATTATCATGTTTCAAGTGTAAATGTAGGGGTATATATATTATTTTTTACCTACGTATTTACCCTCATATCCCTGTACTTTTATAGATTCTACACAATCATTTTTTTACACACAAAACATGTGTGGAAACGCACTTTTGGATTTATAACGTATTTGAATTAGAGAAATGCCATCTATTTTAGGTATTGAATTACAAGGTATGCCGATTTTACCACACACACGCGTGATAGTAATTTTAGCACATTTCTACGTAGAATGTGTCGCGAATATTTACCTAATGCATATTTTAACATTAAAATATCATGGCAATTACCAAACTTGGTAGCTTTAATTCTAACTTTAGAATTTTATACAAAGTAAGTATTTGTGCATTTAAACTAATTTAAAGTTGTTTTAAAGCGTACATATGAACAACGTTGATGACATTATTTTCAACTTCTCAGTTACAGATCTACAATCAATTTGTTATTTAGTTCGACAAAAAGTATTAAAAAATGGTTTTAATAGCTTAGCATATAAAAAGATAGAGTTTCGTGAATTTGCTTTCAAATAAAAGGTTATAAACATGTATGTATGTATTTATTATGCATGCATGCATGCGTCAATCTCAAATGAGATATGTATGGCAAAATCGTTATTATCTCTACCATCGCATATTATATTGTGTTGTAATTTGCACAACCTTAGTACCTGACCTATAGTGGAGTTAAACTACAGTTTTATACGAAAACGTAAAAAAGTGATTATGAATATGAATGAAACGTGAAATCTTCATAGATATATTTATGTCTAATATGCATATATGACAGTCAGAATCATGTGAGTATTACTCTGCTCTTGATGAGTAGTGCAGAAAAAACTAAAGTACATATAAAATCATCACATATTTCATGATCCATTAACAAATGTTCCACACTCTTCCTATCCTAAACTGAGTCAACAAAACTGACAAAGTGTTCAACAGCCATTATATTATTTTTGCTTCTCATATTAACTTACATGCATTTGAATGATATACACCGTTTTTTTGCTAGTAGATTTGCTCTTGTACCAGAAAACTTATCGTTTCATTTCATTGGTCTACTTAACTCCTACCAGAATGATTCATGGAAAATATTGTCAGGTAATAATCACACGTATAGGTACGTTTTACGTGCTTAATAGGTGACATGAGATGAGACAATGGCAAACTGTAAACAAGGTAGACAAAGTCGGGTTTAGATAGATATATTGACTCAGTTTTGTGTGTGTATCATAAGTCATCCTTATATTTGAGATTAGTGAGATTGTGATCACATAGCAGTGATTTCAGAATTCATTTTTTGATGATATGATTGAGGAACATTACCGAATTTTCCACTAAGCATTTTAAAAGTTTCATATTTGCAATAATAGACTAGCACTAAAAAGCGGTTCAGGTATTTTCCAAAATTTAATCATATAAAGGCAAGTAAATATTTTGATTCAATGGATAAGCAATATGTATATTCTGTGATCACGACAGAAAATTAGATTATCAGTAATCAGTAAATAAGGGTTTCAGTTCAGAGGGATTACACTTTTGTGTATGAATATATGTAATTATCATAAAATTCCCATTTTCAGGAATTAGCTCATAACATTTACACAGCATTGAATTCTATTTGGATCACTCTCATTATCAACGTGACATCGTTGACAGTCCCTACACTACACAGTTGACAAAAGATAGTTAAATGAAAATAGTTAATGAATGTGATTATCCCATCATCGTAATGACTGATGATGTGAGTGATATACCCTTACTTCACAGTTTACGTGCACATCACATCAAATTACATTCAGTATCATTATCTTTTATGTCCCCATTAGAGTGAAATGTACATACAATTACCTACACTTCCAAATTGTCATTAAGCTAACATGAAAAAAATGCAGAAAATACATTTAAAACAATAAAAAATGAGTTGCATTCAATTAAATAATAAAATCTATCATTAAAACCAGGAAAAAAAACAAAAGTATTCTTTAAAATTTAAACTCAAGGTTTCAAGTACATCTTCATCAAGGTGTTCAGGAAGGAAGATATAATTGAGGGGTTTTCTTGTCCCATTCCTTTCTTGGCGGTCTCATCTTCCATTTTATGTGCTAGTGAAACACATTTTTTATGTGCTTTTTTTTCTTGCGTTTGGAGTGTGCCATGCTCATACCATCTTAATGCAGTATAAAATGCACACAAAATAAGTAAATATAAAAAGAAGTATGAATTTGTAGAAATTCACGTTGATCATCTAACAATGTGAACATACTTGTAATGTTGCAATTAGCCTTGTCAATTGGTATGTCGGCTCCCTCAAGATTGCCATGTACTATACACGATTATAAATGTGTGTGTGTCTGACCCCTATATACAATTACTATTGTTTATCATCGTCACACACACAGTAATCACGTCAGTAACGGTCTCCTCCGTCCGTATAGCAACAATAATAACCCTTTTTTAGTAAAATACGCTTTAACATTTTTGAGCGTAAAATGTATGAAAAAAATAGCATGTAATGACAACAATTATACCATACCACACCACCGCACAACTAATATTCAAGTTGATACTTTCTTGATAACAGAGCAGCACTTTAGCATAGAGTGCTCACGATTATGATAAGCCCTGTTAGTTTTACAGTATGGTAGTTTGCAGTGCAACAATGAGCATGCTAAATATTAAATGCTGCTTTCGAAAAAACGAAGAAAAATGAAGGTCTCCTTTTGATGATACAAGACAAAAAAATACATGTAGATATATAAATGCATCGGCTGCACTGCAACATGATTACCCATTTACTTTGACTTTGTGATTGTTGGTTACACAAAATAATGTTCAAAGCCACACAAAGTATTGTACCGTACATTATATGTAAGTTCCCATTCCCATAAAGCGAGCCTAAAGACAGTTTTCTTTAATAGGACAGCGTACTTGTTCATTGCCATTCATATGGATGAACTGCAAACAAATACGACAACAACAATGTACCAATAGTTTATTTAGTGAGTAGCGCTGATATCTTTAGGCAATAGTCGGGTGCGCAGTTATATGATAAAACGTTATTTTTGTTGTAAGAAAGTAGTAATCAATTTAAATAAATTCTGAGCATTTCATATGACAGACTTGTATTTGCAATTTTATAAGCTGAGGGAAAATTACCATTATTCCAAGGACTGGATTTGGAAGGAATGACAGATTGAAATAGTATCATTATAAAACTTGTTGTTCTCACCTAGCACTACTTTTAGTCATGTGCATTGTGCAAGTACATTACACTCTGTGAAGAAAACAAAGGTTACGCGCATTTTAAAGAGTGCAACAGTTTTGCCTTTATTCTCATCAAACCATATTCTCAACTCATCTCACTCACCAAACCATACCAACACGACCACATCATCGCAGTCTGCAAAACATTTTCTCTCGCAATCATTCCACAACCTTCATATTATAATCATCCATTTGTCAAGTAATCAGTCAACATTATCATTACCATCACCATAAAGTACAATGATATTTAATAAGGCAATTATTAAACTGCAAAATGCAAAAAAAATCTGCAAGCAAATTTATCGAAGAAATACATATACAATATATCGATTCTGTCTTTGGGAGACTTAAGAAAACGAAAGGAAGCATTCAGTATAGAAACTGTGTACATTGAAATGTAGAGGCCTATGAAATGAAATTTCCTTATCATCAGCATCCATACCTTAACACACTTACAATTACTTATAAAGCACCTCACCTTCGCATAAAGATGTTTTTTGTCTACAGAGCAGTTAGATATCATTGTATTTTTTTAAAACATCTTCGTTGGTCGTCGTAATAGAATATTCCACTGTTAACCCTAATAATCTTTGAAGAAGACAATCTCTCCTGTCCTGTTATTGTTTTTGTTTGCCCTTTGAAGAAAATGCAATAAGATGCATGTAAAAAGAAAAACAATGCAATGTAACAGAAAAACCTCTTTCTAGTAAAGTAGTGAAATGTGTACAAAATGACAATGTAAAAGAACAACATATTTTTTATAGAGTCATGCATTACATGTGATTTTTCCTGATATATATTCCTTATTTTCCTCTTTGTCTGTTTATATGTTTATTTGGTTGAGATCACCCTGCTTCTTTTTTTATAAAAAAATGTATTTACGACAAGTTGTAAGTACAATGCAATGTGGCGATATTGTGAAATCTGTGTGAATTTCGTGTTTAGAGAACTTGTTAGCAAGGCAAAAATTGTAATGATTTCATCCATCCAAATCAAACGTAAAATTTGGCTAGACTGCCTGTTTACAGGGATAAACCCAAAAAACGTAATTTGGTTACAGCGTCCTTTACTAAAGTCTGTCCACAGTCCACACACTTCACACAATATTGAATATTGCAACCATGCTCCTTCCTTTAAAAACACGATGATGATGTGATGTATTCAAATTCTAGAAGATTGAAAACACATGCACACAAATGTGTGTCCACGTCCGTATCCTTTGCGTGTATTTTTTTGCTAATTTTTTTTTTACATGAGAGCACATTCTAACGTAACCCGCACCTCTCGTTTTTATTACTCCATACCGATCTCAAAAGAATCCTGTCTTTTCCCATTTTTTTCCATCTATCCAAAACAAATCCACAAACAAAGTATACATGCTGTATTGCATTGGGCAGAGCAGAGCAAGTGGAAAAAGAGGAACTTGTAAATACAAGGAGAGCATGTACACAAAAAAAATGTTATATTATATTCCTGATCATCACATCATATCATCATGATCCTCAAATCCTCACGTTGTTCATGTTGGTGGTGTGCTTTTGCCTTTTGTGCTGCCTATTCTACTAACTAACTGTAAGAGAGTGGAACGTGTAACAAGTATATATGTACACGCTTAGTGTTTGAGCATCGTTTTAGTTTCTAAAACATTTGAGATGGGTTGAAATGCTGAAACAAAGTATTCACTGCTCACATTCACTTTACATGAAGAGAAGACCAAGAAAATGGCAAGTGAAGGGCCAAAAAGGGCAATAATATGAACGAAACCACTCTCTTGTATGTTTTTAAGGCAGTTGCTTGCAAATGTGAATGCGATGTATTCAACAAAATGCACAAACCTA